>JAQFVV010012480.1:485676-600132 GCA_028023455.1 Epiperipatus broadwayi | reverse complement strand
TAAATATAGATTTATGTAATAATCCACATGGGCCTACCGTACGATATTTGAATTTGCTTTATAGTTATGGCTTTAATCAAGCTATTTTTTCACCTACTCGTATTACTAAATCCTGTCAATCAATTTTGGATCATATATTTGTCAAATTAAACCAGAATCAAAGTTATGAATTGTCTGTACAAAATATTTTTATTACTGGATCATTTTGCAACTGTGTTGAGGTGTATTAAATTGTAGACCACGTGTAAATACTCATTTATAAATATTAATAAGTTATCACATAATAAACTAAAAAATGTTATTATCTGATCAGAATTGGGATTATGTTTTTGCTCTGCATGATGTTTTCAGATTTTTAAAATTTCAAGATATTTGTAAATCTTTAATTGCAAAATCTATGGTTAGTTTTAAATTGACTAGCAAAAACCGCAAGCGCTCAGCCTGGATAACGAATGATTTGATTGGAAAAATTAATCAAAGAAATCGTTTAAAATGTTTGGGTGGAGATTTGTTCATTTTGAGGAAATTGAATACTGAGATCAAATCCGATATTCGGAAATTAAAATTTCAATATTATCAAAAATATTTGTAATGATAATATTATTTCCTTTGAAATGGAAGTTGATAAATACTCTTGTAAAGAAACCGCTGACAAATCAACCTAAATTTATAAAACACAATGATAATTTGATTGAAGTAGAAAATAATAAAAAATGTGTTGCTGACTTGTTTAATAATTTTTTTTCAGATCTATTGAAGCAGTCGGATCTGAGTTCGATCCTAGCTTCATGTTATTTACCCTAATACTAACCTTAAATTTCCGATGCAATGGGGCTTTATACGTTCAATCCACGCTAATGTCCATAATGAATAACTTGTTTCAAATACGTAGTAAAATTAATTAGTTTAGTTTAAATTGGATCAATTCTCTAAATAAAGTCATGATAAAATGTTCATGAATTTACATATATTAAATTGCCTGGATTGTGCGTATGTATGTTTGTAAATATTAAATATATATAATTGTTCGAAAGTTTCATTGCGTCGGGAATACTTGTTTTTTTTTACTTTTAAATAATTTGTAAAGTTTTGCGATTAAAAGCTACATTCCTTCCAAAGGCTTTCAAATTCTCAAAAACAACAATAAAGTTTTATTAATAAAAAAAAAGATAAGAATTCAATTTTTAATTAAAATCATTTCAGACTTTAAGAATTCATTTTCTAATTAGGAAAGGAATTCAAAAAAATTAGTTTGAAAGCCTTATCGAAGGAATGTTTCTGAAAACAACTAATTATAAAAAAAAAAACGAGTTTTTTTTTTTTTTGGTTGTAGAGTAGTGCAGTGAACTCTGTGTGTATAAAAATTGTATTTCATCATGATAGAGGGCTAGAACATCAGGGATCTGGCTACGGTTCCTAAAGTCCCGAGGAATCTTCACTGGAGCTGCTGAACCGTTTCCGGATCGATCATTCTGCTAAAATAATGAAAGCTACTAAAATACTACTCCAGTAGTTAACCAATGATGCCTACGTTTCAACAAATTGGAGGAGTAACTTAAGGACAAGCACGGAATGGTAATATGAACGTTAAACTTTCTGGCCAGTTCGAACTTTATTTTATACTCCTTCTTTTTAAGAGCTCTTTTATTCTGTAATGTAACAATTTTTATAAAACCTTTTATTCATGCTACTGTAAATCTATCTCGTAATTCTTTAAATCTCTAGTCTTTAAACTTTTTCTTTTCTTACTTGGCGGTTCATTTAATATATATATTTGTGTGCTTTATTAATGTCGTATTTAAAATTATATGCCAATAATTTTTCGACTCAATGAGCTCCTTGGTTCTATTTGCCTCACGCAAATAATATAATATAAATTTTAAATAGTTATTCTCGCCCATTAGAACTAAATTTATAAGTTCTATTAATCATCGAGTCGAAAGAAAATATTATACGTTTACTATTTTTATAATTAGCTAATAATAAATTATTTGCTCCATTTTTCACCTATGTCCCCAGCTCCTAAGTTACAAGTGTTTCTATACTCACAAAATGTTAAAATATTGATTTCTTGTTCTACTAATATATATTTATTCGAATATAACCTTAAATGTTTTTATTGCAAAAAAGGGTCGATAAAGGGTTAAATGTATTTTAATTCCACTTTGTTATTTTATATTAATATTCAGGAAGGGCACGATATTAGGGCATAATTAATATAGTTTATAAATGTTTTAAAATAGTTCGATAAAAGCTCGTTTGACTTTAATTAATTGGTCAAGTCATCACGTAGAGCATTCTACATGGGTTTTATTTTTCAACGATGACTATCAAGTCATCATCATCAAATGTTGCTGACGTAGGGCCATCTTCCGCTCCGTTAGGCTGGTCGGTGATCATATTCTCTTATTTAAATTTCTCGAGGAAGACAGTACTTCCTTTCCTATTCATTAGTCAAAGGGCGTAAGACTTGCCAAATGCAAGCCGCCATAGGACTTAGATCATCGACTAGCGATCATCTTTCAATTTTACTCTCTGCCTTGTAATTCGTCAGTACCGTGCATCTTTGTCCCGGTAAAACCCGTTCCGTGCTCGTAATTCGTGATGAAGTGATTTAAATTAAAGCCGAACCAATTCTCAAATATATTTAGTTTAAATCAGTTTTCAAATTAAGATTAAAGTTATGCCTTAAAGTACGTTTTGCTCTTCATGAATAGATTTCCGAATGTGAAAATAAATCTCACATTCCACCGTAATAAAATTAGAACAATCATTTCCGTTCTTAATGAATACCTTTATCTGCCTTTATATTTCTCGTTGGGGGCATAGACATAGAATCCCATGTTGTGTAATACTTGTTGGCATATGATAAGGACCGCCACTCTTATTATATTTATAAATTCTTTTAAAGACTAGAGGTAACTAATGCAATCTATATTTTATTGAACAAAACAAATTATTATTATTATTAAATATTTTCTAACATACTTGGTTTCTTAGTTCATCATTCTTTTTATAATTATTTAAATGTTAATACCCGCTGTCTGTGTTGGCAACCCGAACATACATATGATTTGATTTAAAAAGTATTCAAAGTAATTAATTATTAGATATTCGTGTCAGTGCAAGGGTCTCTAGTCCTCACCAACCGTTGAACTAGTTCTTGGCGCATAGCACTGTGCCGTCGATTTCTGCTATCTGAGCTGTTGAGTTGGGTTTGAATTCAGTTTTGGTTAAGCTGAGTTTGAATCCGATTTGACTTGCGGTGGTGGTGGGTTTTGACTGGTACATTATCAATAGATAGAATACCAGTACAAGAATTGTCTTTTGCTGATTCTTGTCTAAAATCTTTTTTGTGTACAGATGTTAATGATTTGGATTTGTCTGGTAAAATTGATCTCTTAAAGAATGTTTATTCAGCTGGTCTAGATAAGTTAACACCAAAGATTCTTAAGGAAAATAAGTCAGCTTTCATATCTGTTCTTTTTTATTTGTTTAATCTTTCCTTAAATGTTGGTTTGTTTCCTACTTGTTTGAAAGTTGGTTTTATTACACCTGTTTTTAAAAAGGGTGATCCTGTACAGCTTGAAAATTATAGACCAATATCTATTATATCTGTAATATCCAAATTGTTAGAGATGGTGGTTAAAGAGAAAATGATGTCATTTTTATCTAAAAATAATATTTTATCTGAACATCAATATGGATTTATTTCTGGTAGAAGTACCTTGGACACTTTCTATAGTCATGTAAACAATTTGACAACTTTACTAGATAAGGATTTTAAAACTGTTGCTATTTATTTAGACTTGTCTAAGGCATTTGATTCTGTATCTCACAAAATTTTACTTAAGCGTTTATATTCATATGTTTTTCGTGGTGGATTTATTTCATGGTTTGCGAGTTACTTAAAGGATAGAAAACAAGCAACAAATATTTCTGGTGTTGTAAGCTCTTTTATAACAGTTAACCATGGTGTACCACAAGGTTCAGTTTTGGGTCCCATTTTATTTATAATTTATATAAATGATTTATTTTCTTTACCTTTAGAATCTAAGATTTATGGTTTTGCAGATGATATTGCTTTATCTTATGCTGCAGTTTCATATAATTTTGTTGAAAAAATAATTAATGATGATTTAATCCTAATTAGTAAATGGTTAGCATTTAATAATTTATCAATTAATCTGAGTAAAACAAAAACTATTAATTTTTCTTATAGGTCAAATATTCATTCACTTAACATTACTATTTGTAATAAGTATTTTTGGCATTGTAATAGCACTTGTACTTGTGCTAACATTTCTTTTGTTGATAATATTTGCTATCTAGGTGTTTTTATTGACTCCAGACTTTCTTGGTCAAACCATATTGACTTTCTTTGTTCTCGTTTACGTAAATTAAATTATATGTTTTTCTACTTATCTAAATTTTTTCCTCGGTCAGCTTTGATTACTTTATATATTTCTTATTATCAAATCTTATTATGTTATAATATATCAGTTTGGGGGAACTGTTCTACTTTTGCAATGACTACATTGTCTGTTTTACAGAATTATACAATGCGTATCATTTTTGGTAGATCACGTGCCACATCTGTTAAAGATATTTATACCACTTTTAATATACTAGTTGTTTTCCATTTGTATAAATATAGAGTGATTCTTGATATTTATTGTAGGAAACTTCATTTGGATACTAAATCTTCTGTTGTAAATACTCGTTTATCTACTAAATATCAGCTAGCTTTACCTAATTTTCTTAAAACATCTAGTAGGAAGCAATTTAGTTATAATGGTCCTAAATTATTTAATATGTTTATAAGAGATTGTTCTGTGAATTTAATGAGCACTAATTATTTGATTTTTAAAAAGCATTTATGGCACTGGTTATATTATGCTAAGCATTAGTTTTATTTTATTTTTTTTTATTTTTTTTTTGTTTATATTATATGTTATGATGTAATTATTTACTACTGTGATTGTATTGCCAAATGCAATATCTGTGTGATTTTAATATTTTATGTTATATTTATACTTTTTTTTTTTTATTAGTGTTTTTAGTTGTTACATTTAAATTCCTCACACAAGATTTTTCTTGTATGGAATTTATCTCACTGTATTATACATTTACTGTTTGTTTCATAATGAATAAATAAATAAATAAATTATTATTATTATTATTATTATTATTATTATTATTATTATTATTATTAAGTATTTATTTATATAGGCTATGTTGATAAATTGTAAATATTATTATTATTATTAAGTATTTATTTATATAGCGCTATGTTGATAAATTGTAAATGTAAATTAGCGATCAGGCTAATGCATATACGCTTTACAGCTTTACAGATAATTATATGTAAATAATACTAACATTCTCAAACACAAGATAAAGTCTTTAGAAAAGGTAGAATGGATCATCTAACTTTTCGACCCAAACGTTTAAGTATGGGTAAATATTATTATTATTTTAATAACTATACATTTAAAAGTTTATAACATTATTAAAAATTAAAAAGGAGAATATAATGTTAGTACCTTAAAAAAGAATATTGTTTTGTCTGCCCAGGTCAATGCTGCATCCAAACTACCTGGAAGTTGTGGCCATATATTTGATATTTTTTGAGGTTGAACAATGTCAAAAGACATGTCATTTAAAATCCACACATATTCTCCTATAAATATAATAATCAAAATATATAAAATGCGCTAACACGCACAAGCACACAAAGTATAAACTATTTACTTATTTCAAATATAATAATCATATTTTTAACTATTATTGAAAATTATAAAATAATATAAATAAACTAATAAGCTTCTAATACAAATAAAAAGCAGTCTTCTGAAAAAATAGTCCAATTCAGAATTTCTTCAACAAACTTTCCTTAAAAAAACAAGAAAAATTAAGATAGCAATTATAAGACTTGACAATTACCTGGTAATGAGATTTTGAATAATTTCCACAATTGGTTGAATTTTTCCACTAGCAATACTGACATACCTATTTACTGATTAATGGTAGATGGTTAGCTGGGCTGAATTGCTATGATCCAGTTATCTGCAAAATTATAAATCTATTAACATAATTTCACTCAGTCTAGATTTAAATTCCATATCAGGAAAATACTTAATTCAAAACTACTCACACATAAGATAAAATATTGTTTTTTTTTTAATGTATAGCCATCAAGAGAATAATTTTTAACTATTTATTGTATTATGTCATTCTAAAGTCCAAAATGCCACTGTTATTTTCAATCATTATTGATCCCTGCTTTAAGTTACTTTTGTACTTGTTCATTCCCTTGGCTTCCAAAATCACATTAAATTCATAAATATATGACAAGATTAAATTATCAAGAAATGTTTTTTTTTTATTCTAATAAAATGTTTCGACTGTATTTAGCTACCATCTTCACTTTAAAAGTATTTCTGACAAATACATTATTTTATTATATTTTGTCATCACACACACATACCAAATGTGTTATAATAGTCACAAAACATTATATAATTAACATGTGTTTGTGACTTATCAAATTGTGATAAACTTAACCCCCCACCCAATCTATGATTTTTATATTTATGATTTTACTTATCAATGAATCAAAAAATATTAAATAAAAAACTAATAAATAAATAAAATATTCTCTAGATTCAGCGATCTCAAATATTTCATTCAACGATAAATCTGTTATATTTTTGTGTAAAGCTTTTGCGTTTTTTTATGCGTCAAATGCATTGATATGGAAGCAAACCCGGGTCAGCTGCTTGGAAGGCAGCTATGCTATCAGCTAGGCCACCAACGCTTGACAGCTTTTGCATTTTTTAAGCAACAAAGTATAGGGAAAATTCAAATAAATATTAATTTAGTTAAAAATTAATAATCTGAAATTCATCTAGAAAAGTTTGGATTTTCTGATGATAATTCTAGTAAAATAATAAAATTTTCTACTTCAAAATTTCAAAATTAAAGAAATTTTTTTCTGTCAGTAATTTTAGTTGAATTAAGTATAATATTAGCCATGACTTCTAATTAGTTGCTGAAAACATTTGTAACGTTGGCTAAGGAAAAGGTGTATTCCGTCTGTTTATTTATTAACAGTAGCCGAATGGCTTCGGCTCCAGAACCTAGATTCATAGCACTAAGAAAGTGGTTAGTATTATTTATAGATAAAATGCTAATTATTTAAATTATTTTATTTACATTTTCCATTTGTTTGAGAGTTGAATGCAATTCTCTTTATTATTAAATGCATGGTTGCTGTTTGCAATAAACCAGCTTCCTTCATATTTCGTTTTCTGTCATCTCACTCCATGCAAAACATTTTAATGTTTATTGGAAGGAAAATGTGGCCGATTTCTGTTTATCCTCGAAAAAATAAATTTTTATTCTGGATTGTTTTAAACTCATTTATGTTGGGAGATTCTGGTATCTATGTTTGCCTTAGATTCATCTGTTGCTGCACTCAATTTTGTATATGATCTGAGCCAAAAGCTCATCTACTATTAATAAATGAAGAGATAGAATAAATATTTTCCTTAGTAAACGTTAGAATCGTTTTTTGGCAACTAATTACAAACAAGATAAGAAAAAGGATAACAACTTCGAATAATCAGAATTTAAAAAAAGAGACTGAACTTTAAAAAAAACAGAAAGCTCAGTACTGACTGGCCTTGTTTGTTTGTTTTTTCTAATTGATGTTTTTAAATGTGTGTGTATCTACATATATAATAATGAAGATATTCAAAGTTAAAAAATGAGAGTTCAAAAATGTTTGTGCTGCACTAAGAAATTTCTATGACTAGCAATCAAAGAATATTATCTAAAGTCATTAAAATGTGCTAGGTTCAGAACCAAAACCTTTATCATTAGATACAATAAAAAGTACACTAGTAATAATATAATTATCAAGAAAATTATTGATAAGTAACAATGGGGATAATAATTAGTTTATTATAGATATTTATTACTTTTCGCCTTTCATGGCATATAGATAATGCATCCGACTTAAAAGAGTCAAACTAAGACACATTTACAATGAAAAATAATTATTACCTTCATAATCGCACATTATTACTAATACCCTATATACGTATATATATATATTCCAATGCATACTGCTATCTGATATAAATATCTACTATTAAATCATTTCAAATGTTAAAAACTTTTGAGAATCCGCATCTCAAAACAACTATAGAAGTATATTTTCTATATTGAACATAATGTAATTAGAAGAGATTTGAACTCAGACTTTCAAGCTCCCTATATCTATCCACACCATCTTATACAACTGCTACACATAGCCACATACATGTGGAAAAGATAAGTGATCTCCAATATACATATTGTGTGCAGAATCAGTACTCATCAGTTGATCCAGATCATCCCCCATATATATATATATATATATATATGGCTGCAGAAAGGAGTTTTGCTATTAAATGAAAGGAGACCCTTTGATTCCTCTTGGAGGCGTTAAAGGAACCGAGCAGGGCAAATTTCTAATGTCCACTCCATACGTTCTTGTCGTTGCAGCTGTTATTACTATGTGATTATTCATATAGTATACGAACATGGATGGGCTGCTCACCAACACACATTAGCCAGTGTGGTGAGTTTATTGGCTTTTTATCTCTGAGTTTAAGATCAAGAAACACCATGGTCTTTCTTCTCAGTGCCTGATAAGGCAGAATGAATGTTTGTATAAATGATAAATATTTTCCCAATACATATATACAATTATGACAGACAAAAATAAAGCATGGCCCTTATTCCCAGGAGGCTGTAAAGTCACCAACCAAGGCAGCAGTTGGTGGCCGAAGGCGGAGGGTGCTAAGAATCCCCTGATTGCAGACCCAGGCTGCCATTTGATGACGACTTTTTATTTAGGTACTTACAACTGCAGATCACTTTCAAGTGAAGGAAGATTGCAAGAATTAGAAGAACTCTCTTATAATAAATGGGACATTATTGGACTTTGTGAAGTTAGAAGAAAAGGTGAAGAGACAATTGATTTAAAAAGTGGACATATACTCTATTATAAAGGCACAAATATTGGAAATACAAGTGGAGTAGGATTCATTATAAATAAAAAGTGGAAGAACAATATTGTGGAGATTGATGGTGTATCGGACAGAGTGGCAAGATTAGTTATACAACTTAATAGCAGATACCAAATGCAGATAATTCAGGTTTATGCCCCAACAAGTTCTCATAGTGATGAAATAGTAGAAGATTTTTATATGGATGTACAAAAGGCTTTTGATCAGAGTAAACACCATTTTAAAATTGTTATGGGAGACTTTAATGCTAGAATTGGTAAAAAAAATGAAAGATGAAAGTGCTGTGGGTAATTTTGGTTATGGTAATAGAAATGAGAGAGGACATAGACTTGTGGAGTTTGCAGAAAAAGAAAAACTTTATATTATGAATTCTTTTTTTGAGAAAAATGTTAAAAGAAAATGGACATGGAAGCATCCAAATGAAGGTACAGCAGAATTGGATTATATTTTGACTAACAGGAAATACATATTTCAAGATTGTAATGTTCTTAATAAATTTAACACAGGAAGTGATCATCGATTAGTAAGGTGTAAGATACGTGTTAATGTAAAACTAGAGAGACAAAAATTATTAAGAAAAACAATATTTACAGTTGATATTCCTAATTTTCAGAAACATTCTAATGAATTTAGATTAGAACTTACAAATCGGTTTCAAGTATTAGTAGATTTGAACATGATTCAGATTTGAATGAAATTAATATGAAAATAACTGATACACTTTTGAAAACTGCAACAAAGATAGCTGGTAGAAAAAAACAGCAATTGACCAATAAAATTTCTACTGAGACTAGAGAATTTATGAAGAAAAGAAGGAATATGAAGATATACAAAAATGATGCATTAAAAAAAATTGAATATCTCGAATTTTGTAAAATGGTGCGGAAAAGATTGAAAATGATATAAGAAAGTATAACTGTGAACTAGCAAGAAAAGCTGTAGAAGAAAATAAAAGTCTTAAGAATGTAAAACAACATTTTGGTATTGGTAGGAAATTTATATCCGCAATAAGAAAAAAAGATGGAATTATTACTAAAAGGAGAGATGGCATCATGAAATTGGTAGAAGATTTTTATCAAGAATTATATAGTAATAAAGAACAAGTACCTTCTATATCGATTACATCTTCCAAATTGCCCAGAATTCTAAATGAAGAAGTGAGACATGCAATTAAATGTATGAAGAAAGGAAAGGCTCCAGGTAATGATGGAATTATAATTGAAATATTAAAAGAAGCAGGTGAAGAAATAGAAAATTTCTTAGCAAAGTTATATACCAAATGTCTAAATGATAAAGATGTACCGGATGATTGAAGGAATGCAGTAATAATATTAATATTTTAAAAAGGTGGTAAAGAAGATATTAGAAATTACAGACCTATCAGCCTTTTATCAGTTTTATATAAAATTTTTACCGAGGTAATTACAACTCGTCTACAGAGAACATTGGATTTCCACCAACCAAGAGAACAAGCTGGATTTAAAAGTGGTTTTAGTACAGTAGATCATATCCAGGTATTGAGAGAAGTTATAGAAAGGACAAATGAATATGAGTTGCCATTATGCTTAGGATTTGTAGATTATGAAAAGGCATTTGATTCTATAAACTTTTCTTCAGTGATTAAAGCATTAGATCATCAAGGTATAGATCCAGGATATTGTCATATTTTAAAGAATATTTATAAAAATGCAACAGCAACAATTAGATTACATAATGACACTGGGAAAGTCAACATTGAGAAAGGTGTAAGACAAGGTGACTCCATATCTCCAAAACGTTTTACAGCAGTGCTGCATGAAGTATTTTGTGGATTAAAATAGGAAACTAAAGGAGTGAAAGTAAATGGTGATTATTTAAGTCATTTAGATTTCGCAGACGATGTAGTTGTTTTTGCAAATAATGCTTCAGATCTCAGGAAATGTTGCAGGAATTATCAGATGAAAGTAGGAAAGTAGGACTAAAGATAAATGTTAAAAAGACTAAAGTAATGTTTAATCGATTTGCTCAAAATATGAAAATAAAGATTGATTATGATGAATTAGAAGAAGTTAACAGTTACAAATACCTTGGTCAGATTATTAATACAGATGGAAACATAATGGAGGAAATTAATCATAGAATTAAACTTGTTTGGAGTGCTTTTGGTAGACATAATTTGATACTAAAAGGAAATATGCCTATGTGTTTGAAAAGGAAGGTTTTTAACAAATGTGTTTTACTAGTTCTTACTTATGCATCTGAGACTTGGACACTTAATAGAAGAGCAATTCAAAGACTTCAGACCACTCAAAGAAGTATGGAGAGATGTATGTTGGGAGTAACAATAAGAGATCGTAAACGCAATGTATGGGTAAGAGAACAAACAGGTGTTACTGACCTCATTGAAAAAATTTAAAAGATTGAAGTGGAGTTGGGCTGGACATATTGTTAGAAGAGATGATAATAGATGGACAATTGAAATTTTAAACTGGATTCCAAGAGATTGTAAAAGACGCAGAAAGAGACCACATGTGAGATGGATGGATGAAATAAGAAAGTGTGCAGGGGTGATGTGGAGAAGAGAAGCTAAAGATCGGAGAAGATGGATTAAACTTGGAGAGACCTTCATCCTGCAGTGGATTGATAATGGTTGATAATGATATATTATATATAAAATATATATATATTGATTTGGACCAATTGATGACTTCTGGTTCAGCATTATATATATATATATATATATATATATATATATATATATATATAGTAATAGTAACAAGTCAGATGTCACATGACTTATATATAGCTTGCACTTACATATTTGTAAGTGCAAGCTATATATAAGTCATGTGACATCTGACTTGTTACTATTACTATTATTATTTGGCTGTTGTGGCTTTAGCTAAATTAAAGATCTAAGCCTACTAATATATGGAGTATCTGAATTAAGTTCAGTCCCATATGATTTTTTCAGTTGGAGAGCTGACTTTAAAGACATGTAGATGTCTAAAAGTTTCAGATCTTCTTCTAACAATTATCTTTTAGATAAATGCTTTGCTTGAGTTGGTTTTTTAGATCTAATGTCCCAACTCCTCACTGAAGAGACCCATAGGTCGAAACCGGTCTGGGGATGGGGACCATTTAAAATAAAAATGATTTGAATGCCTTCTCTTGTAGTAGCATTTATCATAAATAAAAAAAAAGCTTGTTTAGAGCTATTAGCATGCTCTTAATTTTATATATATATATATATATATATATATATATATATATTGGAGATCATTTATCTTTTTCACAATATGTGGTTGTGTGTATCAGTTTTATAAGATAGAGTGGATAATATAAAGAGCTTGAAAGTCTGACTTCAAATCCCTTCTAATTATATATATAATACTACAAATCAATGTCTGTATTTCTTCGAAATAATATATGTAAACTTATAAATAAATATTAGAAAATACAGTAATTAAAATTTGTTAAAAAGAACAAAAAATATAAATATCATTTAGGAGTGCTTTCAACTATACTTGTAGTCTTTGTCAACTAATACTTTGAAAGGTTATCTTGCCCATAATTCTGTGATTTTAACGTTTTCTGCCTGCCTATTGATTAAATCTTGCTTGTATTTATATATTAAGATAGCTTCCTTGCTTTTTCTTTTATTATTATTTCTTTCAGTTTGCAATATGTTTACATTATTATAATTGAAATCAAAACCATATATACATGATTTATTATGGTCATAAAAAATAGAAGCTGACAAATTATCATTATCTTTAGAATTTTGTTTCATATTTTGAACTCTTTTTAATAATAACAAGTGCTCTTTTGTTCTTTTCTCCAATATCCACTACCACACCTACACATGAATTTATAAATGTTACAATTTTTATTTGTAAATAAGGTTTTATCTTTACAGTTATTTATTAATTTATTTAATGTAGATGGTGCATAAAATACAATGTCACATATACCTTTATAAATTTTCCTTATAAAACTTGCCTGTTGATTCAAAATATATGGTATTGATATCCAAATTTTATTATCAGAAGAATTAACATCATTATTAATCTTATTTTTATTTTTGTATATATATTTCAAATTAACATTTTTAATAGTATAATAAATATGATCATAATTATAGCCAACATTTAACAATTCATTAGAATACATTAGAATGTATTTTCTAATATTTATTTATATGTTTACGTATTTATATATATGCAGTACAAGCACTTTAAAATGCTGGGTGAAGAAGCTGTTAATGGCAAGAAAAACAAGCAAAGTAAATCAATGTAGGCTAAGCGCTTTCAAGGGGTTATCCCTCTTAATCATTGCCAAAATAGGTTTTAAATCATTGTTGTGATATTGATAAATGACAATGTATGCAAATGCATATTAACCTGTTCATTTTCTGGAGATAGCAAAGCATGTGTCATGTCTATTAATCGTGTTATTATCATTTATGATAAAATACGCTTCTTTTATCTTCCTTTTGCAGTCATTAGTCTCAGTGAACACAATTTTCAGGTTGGAAGGTTCAAACCTATGACCACCCTGCTTCTTATGTTCAAGAAATATTGACACGTTGTTGTTTTTGTGTGCTCTTCTGTATATATACAAGGTGAGCAGCTCTATTATTGACTGTGGTCTTAGTTTCTTCATAGTATGTGGCACTGCATCCAGCCTGAGGGCATGAAATGCTATATACAGTTTGGGGTGTTTAGGATGGGTCAATATTGTCCTTCACATTATTAATAAGTTTGTTTGTGTTGTGGGGGCAGAAGTCAATTTTAAATTTATTAGATAAAATTTTTATAAGCTGTTTATGTACTTTGGGGATGTAAGGGAGGGTGATTTGAGGTTTATCTTTAATGTTGCTAGCTGTTGGTTTTTTATATGCAGTATATAATATTTTACAAATATTTTAATGCAGATCTCATTTGAAAGGGTATTTTTGGACTTTACATAAAGTTAAAGAACAACTTAGATTTATTTAAACATCAAGGCATCCAGATATATATGGAATAGAGTTATGAATAAATAATAATTGATTTTTTTTTGCTTTATAATTGTATTTGATTTAACATAAACATACAACTTAGTAAAAGTCAATGTTTTTCTAACTCATGACAAATTATATGACTAATTAAAAAAACAAACAATTTCTTCAATAAACAATGTAATTTAATTATAGAAGAATATTCTTATTTTTCTCTCTTTACTTTTTTTGCATTCCTTTATATATTCATATATATTGCTTACAATAACTCCCCTCATATACATTTTTGCAAAATTTTATTTAATGATTTCTTTATTTTCCTGACACTTTCGACTGTCCTGCAGTCTTTATCAGATCTGCAATATTGAATGATATAAACATATAACAATTACTACCATATACATATACATATATATATATATTTCAAAAATATATACATACATATCCTCAAAAACATACATATATATATACACATACATATACATATATAATCCATATATATGCATCCACACACACATATATAACCTATATATAAAATATATACAAAAAAAAAACATATCAAACACACAATTTATATTATTTTTTTAAAAAAACCTATTTTATTTTTAATTTTTTAAAAAAATTTAAAAAACTACCCTTTATTACTTCTTTATCAATTGAACTTTATTTGCTACTTTTTATCCTTCATCTTTTCATTAAAATTTTTTATGCATTAAAATATATATGAGGAGAGTTATTGTAAGCAATATATATATATATATGCAGTACGACAGGAAATAATATCACTTTCCTTACAGAAATATTCTAAGAAATAGTATGTAATCATTTAACATAGCAAATCTTTAATAATAATAACAACAATTCTAATAATATACCATTATGAATAATAAAAAAGATCTATATATGTGAAAATATTTTATTAATATATGTCAATGTTTATAGAATATATTATTCACTGAACTAAATTATGCTAAAGAAATATCGATTGATTTTCAATATAACCTTATATGTTCAGATGTTAGAATATTTTGATATTATAAAATATTATATGTTACCTTTAAAGCCATATAGCATTTTATCTGGTGCAAACGTAATAGCATCAAATGACGCTCCTGTGCAAAGGCTTGGTGCTTTCTCAGCTACGTCTTTGGCAGGAATAGTCGGTACAACTACATTCTTATCACGTACTTTGTTTCCTAATATTATATATATATATATATAAATCAACATTTTTGTATTCTATAAAAATAGCATAATATGCTCTTGAAATGAAACAGAGACATTTTAAAAAAAGTTACAATTTAAATTTTTAAAAATGCAGCGGCAAAATCTCAGAGTTCAATCAATATGATCTTCTACTAGATATGATACTATAGAGACTACTATAGTAAAATCATATTTTTGTTACTTTTGAAATAAATGAACAATACAAATCTTCCTGAACAGATATTCTTTGATGTATATGAATGTGGATTTTAAGGAGAAGGCAAATTTTGTTTACATTATAATGATTATTTCAAGGACATTCTAAAAGAGTTTGAGGTTGATTGTTTTCTCTGTGAAATTATGGCAGAAAAGAACATATGGTGTGGATTTATAAATAATCATAGTGTTGAAGTATTTCAGAAAAAAATGTTTTCAACATACGACATTAAAAGATATATCAAAGTCACTACCAAATAAACAGATATATGTACCTGCATAATCTGTGTTCATTGCAAAATTTAATTCTAGTCATATGATCTTATTTTTCTGCTTGGTATTAAAATTCCTACACTCATTTTCTGATTTGCCAAGTGTATAGCATTATTGTCGGGAGAATTTTATAATCATAACATTTATCAACTAAAATGGCACTCGTTCATATAAAAAACATGACATAATTTTGCAAGTCTGCTGTAATTTACTAGTAGTAAGCATTGCCCATTTATTATAGAATATTGAATTGTAAATAAAAAATTATTACCTCCTTCATCTTCCTTTTTTAATGGTTTGTATTTCTTTGTATTCATTCTGCCTTATCAGGCATCTGAGAAGAAATACGATGGTGTTGCTTGATCTTAAACTGAGAGGGAAAAGCCAATAAACTCACCACACTGGCTAATTCGTATTGGTGAGCAGCCCATACTTGTTCCTATGCTATTTGAATAATCACATAGTAATAACAGCTGCAACATCAAGAACATATAGATTGGATTTTAGGAATTTGCCCTGCTCTGTTCCTTTAATAAATGTGTTTTAATAAATGTGTTTTAGCAGTTCTTATTTATGGATCTGAGACTTGTACCCTTAATAGAAGAGCAATACAGAGACTTCAGACCATGTAAAGAAATATGAAGAGATGCATGTTAGGAGTAATAAGAAAAGATGGAAAACTTAATATATGGGTAAGAGAACAAACAGGTGTTACTCACCTCATTGAAAAAATTAAAAGACTGATGTGGAATTGGGCTGGACATATTGTTAAAAGAGATGATAATAGATGCACAATTGAAATCTTAAACTGGATTCCAAGAGGTTTAAAAGACCCAGAAAGAGACGACATGAGATGGATGGATAAAATAAGAAAGTGTACAGGGGTGACGTGGAGAAGAGAAGCTAAATATCGGAGAAGATGGATTGAACTTGGAGAAACCTTAATTCCTGTAGTGGATTGATAATGTTTGATTATGATGATTTCTTTGTATAACATTGTAGTACTATTTATAATCAAATTTGAAGGTGCAAGACTTTTTTAAAATTAAAAAATGATAGACAGTTGTTGGATGTTTTTTTTTTACCTTTTTATGTGGTTATATAGTAACATGTTAACGCGTTCTTTTAATATTTTTCTTTATGGCAACGCTATTTACCTATAAACAATCTATTGAATTTACATATAATTTAGTGAATTAAATATATTTTTGCTTTTTAGGCATAGTACTTTGTAATAATTGGTGAATTTATTTACATTTAGTGGACATATAAAACATTACCTATAGTATCAAATAATATTTAAAGAATTTAAATTGATTATTCTTTAAAAAAGACAGAATTAAGTATTAAATAGTCAAAATAAGGGTCATAGATCAATTCATAGATCACATGACACTATCTCTTAAGCTTATAAGTTATAAACAGTGAGGATTCTTTAAAATAATTTTATTTTGCTTTATGTTCTTGTAGTTGCTATTAAATTTATTTAAAGAGCGTCGGAATTGTATTTATGTATCATAACGATAAGCTAGATATATACAAAACTGACAAAATACAACCTATAGAATTGTTTCCATATGAACTTATAAACATTGACTTAAAAAGATACAAATCCCACATACTTTAAATCAGGAATGTCCAACTTTTTGGGGATCTCTGGTCACATTGGAAAAAGAATAATTGTTTGGAAAAACAAACTGAATAGTAAACACTATCAAAACCTGATAAGCAAAAAAAAAAAAAAAGAATATCCATAATTTTTGTGATATATCAGTTCCCACATATGCAAAAACGTTCTCACATAAGAAGAGCCTTTTGAAATCATTGAACAGATCCCCCATTGTCATTTATGTTCTCCCATTGTCATTTATGTTCCCCCATTGTCATTTATGTACATATTATGTGGGACATATGTAAAATATTGTGAAAGATATAGAAATATCGTTAATAGTCAAGTAAGAATGCTTATCAGTCTTTTAAATAACGTCAAACCTTTAACTCCCGACATGTTGAAATTGCCTCCCTAAGTCACTATAAACACATGTAGTGTCTGATGTTGGCAATTCTACTATCAGTGCTTGAAATATTGCATATCTGCATGCCACTCTAAACCTGAAGCCACAAATGCATACAAATAGTGAGAACATATTTATGTTTCTTTTATTTACATTACGACACATAATCACAAAACTATCATAAGATGTTTTAAATAAGTTTATGATTTTGTAGTGAGCCACATTCATAACTATCATTGTAATCTGCAGACCAAGGTTTGAACACCCCTGCTTTAAATAAATTCATTAAAAAGTAGTGTAACAAAGAAAACATAAATAGTAAAAAATGAACATATATGCCTTTCATTAATAAAAACCAACTTAAATTTTTAAATAAATATTTAATGAAAAATAAAATATTTCATTTTATGTCTCATCAAATATAATAAATTAGTTTTAATAGCTTTAAAAATATACTAGAGAGCAAAACAATAATCTAAATAAAAACTTATATATAGGCACAATAAATTATTTATAGGTGACTCAAATAACTGAATAAAAAATATTTAAGGAATGTCTTACAGTCATTCAAAAACCAAAATAAATAATTTACGATTTCAGCTTTTTTTTCTTAATCATCAAAAGTTTTTTAAATTCAATTTTAATTTTAATTATGATTTCAGTGGTATATACGCTTTAAATTTCATTTTTTAGAAGTTTCAATGGTGCTGCGGTCATTACTTTTCTACAGTGTTTTTTAAAGCCTGTGTATAACTTGTACAGGCAATTCTCAGCTTTCATACATTCTACTTTTGAACAATTCAAGGAAAAATTATAGAAAATGAGAAAAAGTGGAGAGAGGAGGTTAAGTTTTAATGTTTGAAAAAGGGTATTTTTTTAATTTTTTCTAGTCAAAATTAAAAGTCAAAAGTGTCATAAGCACTTAAATGTCAATTTATTTATTTATTTTATTAATAAATTAATTATTAGACAGGATTATATATTTTTAAAATATCTGATATTAAGTGTAATTTTTTAATATATATAATTATTGCATTAATGTGATATATAAATATAATGATTTTTCCAGACTAATCAGTAAGTACCAAAAAGAGTACACTTCAACTATCTATTGATGAATTTATAAAGAAAACACTAGATACTAATCAATAAAGTTTTATTTATGTATATGCTCATACACTCATTAAAAAATAAATATTTTACAAAACACTTTTTGATGTTTACTCTACTTTTGTATTTCATAAACATTTCAAGAAACAATTAGGTACAAATGTCAAGGACAAAATGTATTATGGTGTGTGATGAGTTGTAGTGCGTCTTGTCTATGATATCATGATTTTAATGTATTAATTTTTTTAAAAAGCCTAAAGATGACAGCATTATAGGACTTATACAGACCTTTGTATGTGATTGACAGTACCTCCATTGTTATGACAAAGCTATGTATAAATGAGGTGGCTTAGAAACAAGATTTGTGATTGGCTGATGCTTTAGATCGTTTTATCCTGAAGCTAAATAAGATGAAAAATGTGATTTTCAGTAATTCTTAATGATTATGATGTAATATTTTTGTAAAAGACTTATTATTAAACCAAACATTAAGTCATTAGTAGGGTATTGACATTGAAAACATTTTATTTTTTTAAAAAAAATTATCTTAGAAAGTATGTTACAAGAAACTGAAAGCAGTTTCTACTGGGATTTAAAAAAATGCCTTTTGTCAAAATCATAAGTAAAATATTGTTTACAATTTTAATAACAATAAATAATTTATTCGCTTTTAGAATTTTTTTGTTTTTTTTGATGATAATTAATTGTAAATATATATTTTTTTATTAATATAAAATTCTAATATCTAATATTTCATAGTTCTAACTTTTTGAATAGGTAATTACATTCAATAATGGGCTAAGAACTTCAATTAGATATTTATTTTCGTATGTTTTAAATGCTAAATATTACTTTTTTATGTTTAAGCATTTGAAAACTTAAATATATCTATAAAAATTAATACAATATATAGAGAAAAAGTTTAATTGTGAAAATAAAAATAGGCAATAATGGCGTAGTGAATATTGTTTAACTGAATATTTGCAATAATGGTATACTGTTTAATTGAATATTCATCAGATTCTATTCAAAGTTTGATAGTTGGATACACTCATCAACATGGAATATGTTAAGGAATTTAATGACGCAATTGTTACAAACAGATATGGAATTTCTATTATAAATAGGCAATGTGTTAACATTGATAAACACAAAATATGGAAAATTGTGATATATTTTTTTATCCTAATAAACATTATTTCAATTGATAAAGATTATGATTGAAGTTTTCATTTTATGATTAATTTAATCTATAATGTTTCTAGACAAAATTAGGTAAATAAAACTGCAAAACAAATACATAGAAAAGAACCATATTACTAAACATGTTTTGTTTAAAAATATGAATTTTGCCGTTTCATTTATCTTTTTTTTTTTTTTTGGCTAAAAACTAAAGATTAGAGGACTGTTGTTTTATTTATATTAATTTTATATGCTTAGTCTTTACAATCTCATCAAGTTTTAACACTTTGTTAGTATTAAATACTTCAAGTTTTTTTTTACCTTGAAGAATGTGTGGATATATATATATATATATATATATATATATGATAACTCATAAAATCCTTACTAATGGTCAAATGAGATATATATATAATCATAAATTTGTCTACAATGTTGCTTCCAATAATATTATTATTAATAATCAATTATACTTAATTGAAATAAACAACTTCTTTAATATAAACACTTTAATCAAACTGGTTTTCATCCGATATGCAGATCTTCTCAAGACATATATATGTGATGTGGTGTGATGCACTGTGACTTCTCCTTATACAGAGTCAGCAATCTCTCAGCAACTATGTCCAGAGAAAATCTGTTAGACACTTTACCTTCCCTTTCCATTCCCCACCCTATGTTGTCCCATAATCTGCTCCATCACATTTTCACAACATAATCTTTGTCAACTCCATAGCCTTCATATCTAAATCTCCTTTATCTTTTCCCAAACCCATCATAAAAACCAATAACCCACTTTCTGTATAATCACTTTGTTCATATTTAATCTTCCATAACTTCATTATTTGTACCCTTTCTGCTTCCAAGCATTTACATTGAAGTAGCAGATGCCTAATATTTTCTATGCCTTCCTTACACAACTTACAGACTAAATCACCCATATTTTTCCATTTACGTGTATATTCCCTTGTTGCTAAAGATCCCATTCGAGCCTTGTCTACTTATTTCCACAAAGATTGGTAGTTTGCAGAAATCCTGACTTTACTTTTCTCAATTTTCCATTCATAAAAATAATATATTTTAGTATAAGATTCATTCACTGCTCATCTTCACCCTTAATATAATTGAATTCTTTTTAATATTAACAACTACATTTTTATACTAGTTCAAAATTTATTAGCAGAAACATTGGCAAAATAATATTATTTACATACGTTGCTGATAAATTATATTAACATCTAAAAAATTGCGGTGTAGTAAATCTGAGATTTCGCGCCGTAATATCTTAAATTAATAACACAATGAATGATAAATGTATATGTTTATATATTCAAGCTTTCACGCCAAGATGCTTAAGACTGGCTTATATATATAAGTTAAGTTGAGAAAAGGTGGTATCAACCTTTTCTTGTCAAAATCTCTGTCGTGTGCCAAAGTCTGATCGTTCTTAAGAGACAGATGTTTAAAAAAATCTGATTGGCTGTCTGGGAAATAAATGTTTAAGCATGTGAAAGATTAGCAAACTTTCATTTATTACCAATTTTTTAGAAAATTAACTTTTTAACTAAAAAGAAGAAAAAGAAGATATTACAAATGCTGACATTTTTTTTTAAACATACTTTTATATTTTGTTGAATTTTAGGTCCTAATTGCATATATGTACAATCTGTTACTAGAATCTTGATCCACACACAAAAGGAGACAAAACGCAATTAGACATTAAATTTCATGATTTTGTAAAAGAGAAAAGTCAAAAAACAATAACACCCTTGAAAGGTTGAAAGTGATCTAATACACTTGAAAACCTAAAACTAAGATAATTTTTTTAGAAAAAAAATATAATCATTTATTTTAGAAAAACATTAAAACAATATATTTAATGAATGAACAATGATCTGTAAAGCAAATACGTTCAAGAAGTGTAATCAAGACAAACATTCAGTAAGAAATTTTATAATCAAAGATAGCCAATGGATTTATGAAAAACAAAAATTTTCAAATGTAAAAATAATATAATTTATTTGGAAAAGAAATCTGAAAATAATAAATTTATTAAACAAACAATGATTTCAAATGAATATTTTCAAGAAGTGACATCAATGCAAACTTTCTAGAAGAAATTAAATTAAGATTTTTTTATCATTGCTAATTTAATTTTTTTATTAATTTGCAATTGTTTCACTGATCTATCATGCTGTTATCAATTTTCAAATGTCTTAGTTTTATATTATTTTTTTAAATTGAACACATTTCCATCTTGATATCTTTCTAATTGTTTCTCTATTTCACAAAAAGAAAATTACTTTAAATTTATGCCACCATTTTCTCATTTAGTGATATTTTATATGCCTTGTAATCTAAACAGCTATAATTTTTTTTCTTTTTTTTTTCTCATAATCTTTTATTTTTATTTTTTAAGAGAAGTATTATAATATGTATTGTAATTCTTAGAAACAACAATAAAGAGCACATTTGTTTTGTTATAATAACTGATTGTAAGTATTCAATAATCTAAACAAAAATAATTGTTTTTATTTTTATGATTTTATGAATATATTTTTATACAAACATTTTAATACATCACATGATCACCATCTCATAATAACACACTAATTGTTGTAAACAAAGGCAAAACTCTCCATACAGTTGTGCCACCCTGTGCCAACCAGAGTAATCAATGGTTTCCAGAAGGCTTGTAGATAAAATCCCTATCTAGTGCCTACTCATCCAATATCCCCAGACTAGTTTCTGGCTTGTGGCCATTATCAGTGAGGAGCCTTAAATCTGATAGCACTGTACCTAGATCTTAGGATCTAATGCAACCCTCCAGCAGCCACATTTTAACTCTACTTTACTACAAAACTATGAGAATGAAATTGAAAACACAAAAATATTTTCAATCTAAGCTCAATAGCTTATATAGCCAAAGACACCAAAATGTATGGGTGTTGAATTGAGTTCAGACTCATATGACTATATAAGCTATTGAGCTTAGATTGAAAATAGTTTTGTGTTTTCAATTTCATTCTCATAGTTTTGTAATAAAGTAGAGTTAAAAAGTGGCTGCTGGAGGGTTGCATTAGATCCTAAGATCTAGGTGCAGTGCTCTCAGATCCAAGGCTCCTCACTGATGATGACCACAAGCCAGAAACTAGTCTGGGGATATTGGATGAGTAGGCACTAGATAGGGATTTTATGCACAAGCCTTCTGGCATCCATTATTTACTCTGATTGGCACAGGGTGGCACTAGTGTATGGAAAGTTTTGCCTTTGTTTATTTTAATACATATTATAATTAATGTTTATAATAACAAAAATAAAGTTTAAAATAATATTTACATAAAATAAATAATTTTCTTAGGAATGGTATGAGATACTGTTTGTAGTCTATATGTTTGCAATCTGAGTTGTAGCCATTGCAGTTAATATTTAATTCATCATACTTACTAAAATATTTGTTTTTCAAATCATTATTTGTTTACTAAATATATTATTTTTAATTTTATTTTTTAAATAAATTATATTATTTTTGTGGATTTTAACATATATTATTTTCAGTTTTTTTCCTGCTTGCCTTCATGTAAAATATTTGTCATTATAGTCAATAAATGTTTTCACTGAATGTTGTTTTATTTTTGAAATTTATTAATTAGTTTATTCTTGTATATTTTGTTATGTAGATGGTGGTTCTATCAATGGACAATACATAAATGCAATTGTCACTGATTTTTATTACTGTTAGTAAGGATTCTACAGGTTTTTTTTTCTAAAATGCTTTACCATTTTTGTATATATTTTTTTCAAATCATTTATTTTTTAATTTAACTAATTTTTACAGAAGGTTTCACCAATACACTTTCAAAATTAGTTCATAAACTTCAAATGGTATTTTTATCACATTACTTTCTATACAGTGAAATGCAATAATGACTCTTACAATTCCAGAAAAAATGAAAATTGATTTTCTTTTCTTCTGAAGATTTTTGACATGGGAGAAGCTAACAGATGTTGATTTTTAAGAAAAAAATTAAATTTCAAGAAAAATTACTTGACATCAAAAAGTTAAGATTTATTATGATTCTTATATGGAAGATGGTAAATGCAAACAATGAAGGAATAAAAAAAAACTATTTATTTTCATAGAGTAATTATATTTTTATGTTTCAATCTCTAAATGTTGATTAATGAGAAAAAGTGGATTTTTCCTTAACAGGTCTACTTGTTGGTTATGACCCCATGTTTTCAAATAATTAGTTGCCTACATAATTTATTGCAGAGGCAGAGAGGTGAACCAGGAAACCTTAGATTCATGGATCACATCTCTGTCATTTGTGATGTTTTAATTTTTTTTAACTTCTGAATAATAAACTATTCAATTACTATATTATTTATGACTTGCCATCACACTTTGCTGCAGTAATGGAATATCAAATTCTGGAACTCAAGATTCATGGATCACAGCTCTGTCATTTTTGATACTTCTTATAAACTCCTGAATAATAAACCATTCAATTACTACACTATATCTTTCTTCCCAGCATGCTTCACATCCATAGCTAAATAATAGACTTTGGATATCAAGATTTATGGGTCACAGATCTGTTTCTTCTGATGCCAAATCATTTACAAATTTCTGGATAACAACCATTCAATTACTATACTATTTCTAACTTCCCAGCATGCTTTGCCACAGTGGTAAAATGGCCGACACTGGAGCTCAAAGTCTATGGATCTTAGCTAGTCCTGGCACTTGTAATGATTGAACTTCTTATGAACACCTAAACAATAAAGTATTCATTTACTATACTTTTCTGAGTTCCTAGCATGCTTTGGCACAATGTAGAATGATAAATTGTGGAACTCAAGGTCTGCTTCATCATTTTCACTGCTCTAATTTCTTATGAACTTCAGTGTTATAATGTATCAGATTATTTGTTTATAATAATATATTTTAAATTATAGCTAATTAACCAATTTTTTATGTAAAAATTTTATTTTAATAAATAATGTTTGTTTAATAATTTAATGGATTTTGTTTGTTAAAATACATGCACTTTGATGCATTTATTTTGATTAGTCATTCCCATTGTACTTAATTAAATACCACTTGTAATTAATTTTAATATCACCTGATAAATATTATTTTATATAATAAATGTATAATAAGAAGAAGAAGAGGAAGAGGAGGAGAAAGAAGAAGAAACAGCAGCAGTTACTCATAAAAAGTGTAATTATTTCAATTCCTAAAGAAAATAGAAAATCTACCCTAAAAATGAGTTTTGTGATAACTATGTAAACCAATCTGTAAAACACAACTAAATCCACATATAAAACATTATGGTATATTTTTGTATTTATTTGATATTTTATAATGCTATCTTTTAATTTCTTCAGCAAAAACTTTTGTTTCTGAGATACTTCAGTACTACGTCTAATTGTAGTTATCCAATATATTTATTCTCTGCCGTTGCTTCACAATGAAAACAATTGATATTATACGTTTTTAGAATGATTTTGAGATAATCCTTATAGCATTGATAGTATTTATCTTTGCCATGAAAACCACGCTCAATTTTGCTATAAAACACTCTTTTAGGCAGGCTTTCATTGTTCATCCATTTTATATTTCCAATGGAATAGAAATATGATTTTACAATAATGGACTCAATAATATTATATCCAGCAAGATAAAAAACACATTGATTGGTTTATAGTCTTGTCATTGTATTTTTAAAATCTTATTAAACATTCTTATGTATTCTTCACGTATAAATCATGATAAACAGAACAGCCAAAATTCAAAAAATATTAATCACAACGAACAATTTGCCAAGCGCTTTCGGTACAGTATACCAGAATCATGGCGACATGTATGTCGCCATGATTCTGTTATAGTGTACCGAAAGCGCTTGGCAAATTGTTCGTAGTGATTAATATTTTTTTAATTTTGACTGCTATGTCGCCATGATTCTGGTATACTGTACCGAAAGCGCTTGGCAAATTGTTCGTTGTGATTAATATTTTTTGAATTTTGGCTGTTCTGTTTATCACGATTTAATTTATACGTGAAGAATAATTTTCATTATCTGAAAGAGTTTTTTTGTATTATTACATTCTTACATAAAACTTTTCTAATGTCTTTACATTGTGGCAACTTTAGAGTGTATAAATAAGATTTTATAACTACTGTAAGTAAATATGATTATTGGTATTATGATGTTATATTAGTTATTTATCATTTGAGATGACCCTCTTACAAAGATTAATTATGCACCGATAAAACAATTTAAATTATTAAACAATTTGCCTATTCTTTTCACTTTATCTATTTCCGTTTTGTAACTGGATTTTCTGTATTTAAATACAGTTTAATATCTTACTACAACTTTTTCAATAAATATACCCATAAATCATACAGTTTTTAGATCTTGCATATAAATTTCTACCATTATAATGCATTCAAAATAAATCTAATAAATAAGCACCATATATAATTTGATAGGGGGGAAATAATAAAAGCAATTCAGAAAACAAAATAAAAAGACAACACACAACGAGAAAAGTACGTTATTGCAATGAATGAATTGGAAATAAAGGATTAGCTAGATTAGAAAGAAAACGCCTTTATAATAATGTCAAGAGTCAACTGAAATTTGAAAACTTAGCTATAAGTATATATATATATACGTTGATGCATTGTGTAAAGCAAAAAGTGAGAGATCAATTTAACATTGAATATAAATATGTTTGCTGCCATGAACTCTTTTGAATCAGACAGTGAGTTATTTTACTTATCAAACAATGTATATGAACTTACCATATAATGCCCTAATACCATCAATATCATCTTGGTTAAGTTTAACTTTGCCATTGTAACCCAAGTACATACTGTACATTATAGACTTTCTATCGTTTGAATGTCCTAATCCAAGAGCATGACCTATTTCATGAGTTGCTGTGAATATTAAATCCATACCTAATAATAATACATGTAATGCATGTAATAATATTATATGCGATTGTAATTAAATAGTAAATAAAATATAATTGTATGTACTTTACAGCTAAATAATAAATAAAATATAATTTAAATACCTTTTTTATCACCAATGACCCATGTCTCATCATCATCAAAATGAACTTTACCAGAAGAAGGATAAAAGGCATGTCCCAGTGTTCCTCCAGGCCCATCAAAACGATAGTTGTCTCCATGAGCATCAACTTCAAACCTCAAATCGAAGTGACTTCGGGAGTTTTCAGAAACTCTTTTAAAGCTTATGTTAGCTTGCTCACTCCACATCTGTATATTATTACAAAATGATTTTTAAATTATGATTGTGTTATTCATATTATAGATTACTAAACACATTATTAATTTACAAGACAGGGGTTAAAAACAGGTCAAACAACTTTTAAATAGCTCATTCCTCCTTTAATTTCTTCAACTCTTATCGCTTTATCTCTATTAAAGTACCATAAAACCACACTCCCATTAATACACTTCACACATATTTAATTTATGGCAGTTTTGACTACCTAGCACTCATCTTGAGACATTTTAAAATATCGGAAGAAGATTGCTAGGCAATTAAAACTGTTATTAACCAAATCACTGTGAAAAGTATTTTCAAAGGTATCTTCAACACCCTTTACCATACAATAAAAGTGAAGATATTAGTAGTGACTAATCTTGCTATTTGACAGTTTATTGAGTGTCTTTCCATCTTTGTTTAACTCTTTAACTAATAGTAGGTAGATACCCATTTACTGATCAATATTGAATGATTAGTTTATTTGGGTTTGGGCCAACTATTTACAAAAAATATATAATTTACTTGGCTTGGATTCAAACTCCAACCATTTTGCAATCTGTTCTTTTGGTATATATATATAGAGAGAGAGAGAATAAGAAAATTTAATAATTTAAATCTCATTCAATTGAAACAGTTAAAATGAGACCGAGACTGATTCTCTCATCAGCTGTACTAGGCCTAAAACCTCTTTCTTTAATTAAATTTTAATATTAACTAAATTTCTATACAATGCTAGAAGAAGAAAAACTTTATTCCAAACTTATCCTTCAAAACTTTAATCTGCGATTTTTCATCGCATGAGACCTTATGGCCGACCATTGACAAGATAGCATAATTCGTGAAACTATTAAAGATTATGAATTTTAGAATGACATATATAATTTTGGTACAAATGTTAGTTTAGGTATGAATTTTGCAATAATAATAAGCATGGGAAACTTGGGTTCTTTTCTTATAAACTTAAATTTATAATTTAACAAATAGCAATGAGACTCTTATTATATTGATGAATGACAATTGTAACATTAAGCAAATAAATTCAATCATATCATTACCTGATAAACCTGTTTATAAGTTTATAAAATAAATCAGTTTTGTACCATGTACTAGAATTAACAACGCAAAGCTAAAGTGATGGAAAAGGCAAATGGGATTTTATTGTACCTTACACATCATAAATTACCAAGGACAAAAAGCATTCAAATGTTTTCTCAGAATATTTCTAAAACTCTTATATTTTACTGACAACAGTATGTACTACAATGTATCTCCATTCAAGATATAGGATTTTTGTTTTTATGAATGACAAATGGTAACGGCACAGTAAGTTTAATTATAAATTAATATTTATTTACAATTTTATAATTAACAAATAATTGATGTAGGATGTTTAATATAATAAATAGATACATAAATAAACAAATAAATAAAATAAATAAATAAAATATCATTTCATTTATTTCTTTCAATAAATATATCATAGGCACAGTTTTATAAACGCCTAATCATAAATTTTATTATAACTTGATCTAATTTCTGCCTTGAGGAAAATACTGGAATTCAACATCAAATCATGAAATACTCCATGTGCCAGTTCCAGAACCAATAAACCTATACTATAAACCTATAATAATATAATAAATAATATTATATTTGCAGGAAGTAGCTATAATGCAATGCTAAACCAAAGTGAAAATTCAAACTTCAGTTCAGATAAAATATTAATTAACAAACAGGTAATACATTATGGGGATAATTTAGATACGATGCCCTGTTACACTTTATGACTGAACTTATAAGTTATACTTATAGATGGAAGAAGATGATTTTAGCATAATAATATAAAATACTTTGCCCAAACTTGCATTTATGAAGTAAAATGATATTCCTGTGTATGCATGCATTTACACATAGGAATGATACAACACTGAATGCCCTCTGGGTTTATACACCACCATGAAGCAACAAATATAATTACACAATTCCGAGGATTAACCACCAGCACAGGAATGGGTGTAAAAATACAGAAAATGGCAAATAATTAAACTGCAGATTAACCACCAGCACAGACTAATGCCATTTAACATTGTAAAGCAATATTAATATTTACTTCGTATTTAAAGTGCAAAATCATCCTTCTCAGTTATTCTGACAATTCAAAAAAACACCAGCATTTTAGCAGATGTGGGTCCATATATAATGAAAAGTGTTTCAATAATAAGGACAACTAATATACTGATTTATTCTGCTTAACATATAAACATAATAATAATGTAATACAGGTGGCACAAGTATAGGAACAGAACTCTGGAAAGACTTATAAGACACTTCATGAGAGGTTGACCCACACCATAAATTTATTAGTAATTCTCAAGCTCTTCGCAAGCGCTACTCCCTCAAATAAATATTTTATTCAATCCCATGAATTTAATTTAAAGATAGTAAATGTATAAATCATAAACCTCGCATATAAGTTCATATAACAATAAAATTAAAATTAATTTATTCTTGCTCAAATACATAAATAAAAGTGTACAACATTTTTGGAATATTAAATATTATCCCTGAAATCAATATAAAATTTCTTGAACAGTAAATACACATTGCACAAAGTAATAATTATAAATTATAGCCGAATTCCATAAATGTGATGATATCCGTTGGTTTTAGTTATTATGAGTACTTTTAAATTAATGAATTTTACGTGGGCTCTATGAATATGAGATAATTCCAAAAGCATGACATGTAGAGTTTAAATAAAAATGGTCTTCATAAGTTATTAAATTCTACATTTTATCTAGCATTGTTTCAAATTTATAATATCCAGGCTATATTAATTTATCTATCCACATTTAAATACTTTCAATATCAGAAGTTTCAACAATAGAGCTAATTACCAAAAAATATGTAATATTTTTTCTTTCTTCCACCCTATCTTTCTAAGAATTAGAATTAGAATTAAAGAAAAAAAACCTTTTATTAAAAAGAACTCTAAAGATCTTATTTTTATCTTGATTTAATTTATTTCAATAAATAATTAAACTAAAGGAATGCTGATACCTTCGAGATAAATAAAAAAAATAAAAAACCTAAAATAATATTTCAAAAATTGTTATTTTAAACTAATATAATAGATATGCAGTTTTAATAAAATAAAAACATATGTGTGGTATATATATATATTCTATCTAACTGGATAACATTATATTTTTATATCATTCAGAAGTAAAAATAATTCAAGACTATGCAAGATCATGATTTTCAAAAACTCTCAATTTCTCATCAGTCACAATAGTTTCCAAATTTATGATTTACTTTAACATTTCAGTGATACTGCTTATCTCTGGTCTGAATTTAATATTTGTTGTGTAACGGGCTCAGACACCTTACATTGTTTTTTTTATTAGTAAACATGAAAAGAATAAAAGTTCGCAAATAAAACTTCCTTTTTTAAGAATTAAAAATTGAAAATTAAAATTCTATACTAAACTCATATATATATAAAATGGCACAGATGAAAAAAATTATTAAAATAAAACTTTATTAAAAATAAAAAAAGTATTTTAAAAGCAAAAACTTAAGAAAGATTTAGAGATAAAAATATATCTTTAAGTTTGAAAACAAATTAATTAATGTTATTGAAAAATGGAAATGATTATTTTAATTAGACAATGTAAACTAGCCCTTAGGCATTTAAAATGTATAGGCAAAGGTCAGATAGGAGAGAAAAACAATGGAATTGGACCTCAGTGAAAGGACTATCACATCAATGACGTAATGTCAATTGAATCCTTAAAATTAATATAAAAGGAAAAGTTTGGAAATTATTAGTTGGTTATTACAAGATGACAGATATGTGTTAAGTTGGAGAGGGTTGGAGAAGAAGGGATTGAAAGACGCACTTTCAATTCCTTCAGTTGTTCAAAAAAAATGAAACATTGTTTTCCAATATTGCGGACCACAGGACATCAAGGCCCGGAAGAATACCATCAACCATAAAGGACCGATGGTTAACTGCACACCGATCTCCTTATGACTTCATGGGAATTAACACCTTCCATTACAAAAAAATCAGAGACTACGGACATTTTTCAAAACAGTAAGAAATATATAGTTAATGAACATTTGAAAACATTAAGAACTTTAAAATATAAACTTTCTCCATATTTAAAAAAAATAGAAATAGATTCCTATCTGACCAAACTAAATTATTTATTAATTAGTTATAATTTTATTTGATGTATTTCTTTTTAGTAAAATCATTTCCATTTAATTTTTTTTGTTCTTTAAGTTTTATATATGATTTTTGTTTTGCGATAAATTAAATTATATAAATGTTAAACTTAAGTCGGGCATGAATGGCTATATAGATTTGTAAAGTTATATTAGGGGAGGGTAATCTTGGGTTATTTGTTTTATAGTTGAATTGGGTCAATGGATTGGATATATTGATGTAATTAGTAGATGTAGTATGAGGTTCGCTATGGACAGAATCATTTTATATGCCACACACTTCCTTTTTGGCCTATGGAATGCGATTCGTAAGTCGGTAAAATGACCGCAGTCCTTTCCTATGGAGTTTTTTTTATTGCTCTTCTTGTCAGATAGATGTAGTATTCCTATCTGATGAGAGGCAATTTCTTCTCTTAACCTTTTGTGCTGCCATATTTCGTATTACATTGAATGCATCGATATATCAGATGAATTGACGTTAGTTTGACTGCGAACTTTTGGCCTAAGGTTAAATAAGGATAGAATATTTTCTTTCAAATGCAAATCTGTGTAGTCTATTCATACTCGACACTCTAAATAAAAATGCATTAAACTTAAGTTGGGTATAGACACTTGCATGGGTTCATTACCGGTTAATTATGTTTCTGGTTTTCATATTTGATCAAAATGTATAGACATTTGGTAAATACTGATACCTTACAGTGAGTATCTAAGATGTATTTATGTCGGATGTCTTTTAAGTTATTGGTGTCTTGTGGCATCTTATGATGAATGCCATTGGGTTTCTTATAAATTTCCCTCTGCATTTCCATCAATGACTTTATATTTTGATCGTTTATGTTTATTTTGAAATGTTTTTGACCATGTAATCTATGTAACCTATCTATACTCAACATTATAAAACAAACTTTTATAAATCCATCTGTGTGAACTTATAATAGTATAAAAATTAAAATGTAAATTAAAATCTAAAACTAAAAGTTAAAAATAATGTTAAATGTTAAAGTAAACAGACTATAATAATAATGTTAAATTTTATTTATATATGTGCGTAAATAAATGTTTGTGTGTATAATTACTGGCAGTGGCTTATTTTATTCTTTTTTTAAAAATTATTCTTAGATAAGAATTTATGAAATATAAATCCCTACTGTTCCACTGAGCTAGTGACAATGGGCTAACGACTGGATATCAAAATATACTAAAAAAAATTTTTTTTTGACTTACGTATCTGCCTACTTTATAAATCTTTCTAGGTTCAAATGCCTAGATGGCGCCCTGTAGTGCAGATTACGTTAGTCTCCCTTTCTCCAGATCGTTACAGTTGATTGTAGTATAAAGGAAATTAATAAACTTTAAATATATACATTACATATTGTAATTACTATAATAGATATTCCTTCATTTTATATTAAAAGTTATTTATTTGATTAAATATTATTTTTATATAGACTTTTATTTACATATACATACAAGTAAACTAGGCAGGCACAATATGAAAGTAAAAATAATGCTTAAATTATTAATTACTCCTGATTAAACAAATCATCCAACCATTTGTTGATAAGCAATAGCACTTACAAGTTGAAATTAAGTTCACTGCCAGATTTCAGTACATTGCATAGAAGGTTTTTACTAAATACTAAACTCAAGAACAACTAGAATTTTAGGTATGAAATGTGATCCTGATACAATCCTTATAATATTCAATATCTATCTGGTATAGAACAATAAAAAACCATAAATTACATTGTTTTAAAGATGAAGTATTATTAAATAATCTTAGTATATTAACTAATATCATCAGAATTAAAAAAATTAATGCATTGTGTTAATTAGATAACATCTACATTAAAAATATATTAATAGTTGTATATAAAAAACTTTTTCTGTACATAATTTTATATCCTTACCAAATGCTTAACATTTATTTTAACCATGCACTATCTACTGAAAAATTAATTTGCAATTATAAAATGAGAAATATATTCAATAAAAAATGGGCATTATATATAAAATTAATTGTGACAACATTATATGATTTATTGTAGACATACAGGGAAACATTTCAATAAAAAGTCCAAAGAACATTGCAGTACAATTAAAAGAAAACATAATAAATGTGCTTTAATAAATAGTTATAAATAAATGCTATAAAAATATTAAACCTTTAAATAACTTTAAATATCAAAAAAGGGCAAATATATAAATCAAATTATATTAAGAATAGCATACATAATTGTAGGAATGTTTATAAAACTTCAATAAAATTAATTAATAACTGGCTAATTAAAAATGAATGGAAAATTATATATTAAAGTAATATATATATATAGAGAGAGAGACTTATATAAAGGTATATTTTTATTTATTTTGTGTAATGATAAATTATGCAGTTGATTTCTACTTATTGAATCTGGTTTGCTATTCTTTTATTTTATTAAATGTTTTTATTGAAGTTGGAAAATCTATTTATTTGTTTGTTAATTCACTAGATGGCAGTATGAAGATTTTTTCTATTTAATAACATTTTTTAAACATTTTAAAATTGATGTCTAATATATTCAAGTCTAATATATTTTGTTGAAATTTTGTACATTTGTTTAAAATATCTATGAAAGTGATAGGACACATTAACTTTTTTAATTTCTCATCAAAGTAAGAATGCTAAAACTTTTCACTTAAAAGAATTTTGCATATTTTTACTCACTTATATACACATATATTATGTATATATATTAACTATGATATACACATAAGGCGTATATATTTTAACTTATAGCAAAAATATCTAGTAGTATATATATATATCAACTCTAAGTTTCTTTTGAATTTAAAGAACAATATAATTTTACATTTTCATTTACTGTGCCAATACTAAAAATTTAAAAATAATAGAAATATTTTTTTTATATTGTAACAATCTAATAATGATGTTACTCTCTTAATTAATAGCCCTGTAGATTTAAGAACCATTTTGTAACAGAATAAAAATTAAAATATGAAATGAGAATAGAAAAACTTCAATATGCCTCAGAAATTGAGATATCATTTATAATAATATAAATCTAACCTAAACGTTGAGCCTCATTTTGTAATGGTGGCCATCTGTACATGTTCATTATCAGCCTTCAGTTGGGTAGCCATTTTGTAATGGAATAATGATTGTTCTTCTACCCCATTATCTCTCTCTATTGGTTTGGTCAGCATTTATCATGAAACAATATATATTTTCCTATAGGTTTTTACACAATCATTTGTTACTGACACAAAATTAAACAAAAGATAATGAAGAAATGCCCTTATGATTTAAATATTGTCTATAACAGAGCAAATCATGTATCAATAAATAGAGACTCTATTATAACTTGTGTAAAATTATCTTACTCATTCTTTAGTTATACTATTCATATAATTCTATAATTAAAACCACTTCTTTTCTTTTCAAAAACTTTATTTGATGTATATATATATATATCCACTTAATGAAATTGTAATATATTTTCCTCTTCTTTCTTCCTCTGTTTATATCCTATTCTTCTCCGAAAAAGTTCTTATTTCCCCAAATTGCTCAAAAAAACTTTCTGTACAAGTTTACTGATTGTGAAAAATCCATTTACTTCCGTTTGAGCAATTTGGAGAAATAAGAACTTTTTCGGAGAAGAATAGGATATAAACAGAGGAAGAAAGAAGAGGAAAATATATTATAATTTCATTACGTGGATATATATATACATCAAATAAAGTTTTTGAAAAGAAAAGAAGTGGTTTTAATTATAAAATTATATGGCTATATGTACTGTATATTTTTGAAAAGAAAAAAGGATTGAGTCGTGATTAGAAACAGAAGTAAATGGATTTGTCACAATCAGTAAATTTGTACAGAAAGTTTTTTTTGAGCAATTTGGGGAAATAAGAACTTTTTCGGAGAAGAATAGGATATAAACAGAGGAAGAAAGAAGAGGAAAATATATTACAATTTTATTAAGTGGATATATATATACACATCAAATAAAGTTTTTGAAAAGAAAAGAAGTGGTTTTAATTATAGAATTATATGGCTATATGTACTGTATATTTTTGAAAAGAAAAAAGGATTGAGTCGTGATTAGAAACAGAAGTAAATGGATTTATACTATTCAATAACAATATTTTCAAGACATAATTATTTAGGTTGTTTACTACTCTGAAATAAAATACTGATGACAATCTTTATTTAAAACATAATTTGTTCAGATAATCCTTAAAACAAAAGAAAATGAATAAGATCATCACCTCAGATATTATAAAATCTATTCACTATCCCAATATAAATGACAATAAACAGTGAAATCACACATCATTGTTCTAAACACTGATATATGTCTAAAATATCTATTTAATTGATACTTGAATGAAACCAAATTCAAATCAATAAATAAGTAAGTTCTGATATACTTTACTAATCAAATATTACATGTAGTAATGTGAATTTATGTTAAAATTTAATTTTATGCTTTACCTAAATAAACTAGTCCCTAAATGCTTATAATAACATTTTCGGAATGTTTCATAAACTTACAATATCTGTAATATTTAAATTAAATAAAAACATTAATCAGCTTCATATTAAGTTTAATAAAATGGTATACAATATTAATAATTTATCTATACTCTACTTTATATCAATATAAATTATTGATTAAGTTATATATAGTAAAATAAAATATTCTACAAGAACACATTATCAATAAACCTATTAGATAATCTTGAATTTTAATATCCAATCATATTATTATATCAAACATATAGTACATTCCTATTGGATATTTACCAAATTACAAACAACAAATCCCATCTATCTATTTTATATTTCCAGTCAATCAATTATGAAAATGGATTTTATGACAATTAGACTACATAAAATAATTATTGATATGTTTTGTTTTTTAAGTCAAAGATAAACATTAAGATTTAATAGTTCATAAAATTTATGATCCACCTCAAAGAAGTTTAGAGATAATTAAGGCAGATCATTCTGACTAATGACAGAATAAAATCTATCAGGATCACTTGGACAAGATAAGCAAGCTATTAGTAATTAACCATGAAATAATAAATTATTTATACAACTGATGTTAACTCTTATAAGGCAAACAACTATTTCAATGGAATGACAACCCAAAATTTATATGTAATTAGGCTCAACAATAATTGTATAATAAAATATACATGTATAGAATAATACTTCACTTACTGATACTGTTTTCATTTCAGATTATGATTCAATAAACAAATGAAAAATGAAGTTTTTCTTATATAGACAGCTTCTTCATAAATTTATTGTTATAAATTGGTTTGCATACTTATAAAACAATTAGACAAGTCTAAAAGATTTCAATTAACTTTAAATTTATTAATTTAAAATAAGAATTAATAATGATAGTAATAAATAAAAAAATGATGTATGCAATTGACTAAAATCATAGTCAGTTGAAAAGTACAAATACTATTTGTCTTTAATATATAATTAATTGATAGTCTACTAATCTATAAAAATCAATTATTATTAATATATATATATGTGTGTGTGTGTATCAAAAAATATGTAGTAGGACAATAGACAATATGAACTGTTGGAGAAAGTTCAAGATATCTTTCCTAGTCTTTAAATAAAATATATAATTAAAAATATGATTACATAAAATTGACTTTATTCATCTATTGATATGAGTTATAATAATCAAACTAACGTAAAATTGATTGCAATTAAACTCTTCTATATAAATCTCTTTAAGTTAAATTTAAAATTTTTAAAAAATGACTATTTGAAAATATTGAATCATGAATTAATTAATATCATCAGATAAGAGTTTCAACTTTAAAAAATCTCTCCAACTTTTTATTATGTATATAGCTTATCAATTAACCCCTAAATATACACATTGTTTATTCATAATTAAATTTTGTATTTTAAAATAAAGATAAACAAACACATACTTTTTTTTGAAATAACGAAAATTATATATAACACAGAAAGTTTTAATTTGCCTTTTTGCACACTACATTCAATTACAGAGCCTGATTTCCTTGTTTCTGATTTTAATGCAGCGAAATGATTCTTCTTGAAGTAGAGAAGAGACAAGCAGGAATAATAATAACAATTGAGGACTTTTTATTCTAATACCTTTCCTTTTCATTCAAATACATGTCCAATTTATTTTATAAAGAGCAATTAGTTATTCCACTTTTATTTGCAATTATATATGATGAGACGTTCTTCCATTGATAAAATTCACTTGTGATCCAGATGAGAATACAACTAGTGTTTTTCCAAGTCAGTAAGATAAAATTTCAATTGCTTAATATCACATAGAAATCAAATTAATCGATCTTATAAAATTCGTTGATCAAAAATATGATATCCACATACACATCATGGGGCTTGCATTCATCACAAATATATAAATGAAATCCCAGATTTTAACATCAGAATATTTTATAGATTACTGGTAATACAATGAATTTTGATGGTTTTTTATAATGTAATTTGCTGGAATTCTATCAATGATCTGCTCTCAGTTGAATGGACTGCCAGTTTACATTTTTTGTCTTCCATTATTTTAGAAATTAATCACTTTTAAAGTAAAATTAATAATTTTTAAAGACGAATGTAAACATGCTCTTCTAAAGCATGATAAAAGTTATAACACTAGAGTTAAAGCATTTCAATTCTATATATAACCTCTCTTTGCTGATGTTAATGTTGTTAAGGTGACTGACTATTCAATTTAACTCAATCATCACTCTTTGGTTTCATAAAAATTTGCCTCCATTTAATAAATAAAAATGAAGATTAAAACTATTGGATACAGTAAAAATAAAACAAATTTTTTTCGTTTTACAATTTCAATATTGTTTTTCATTTTCAGACAAAAATAAAAAATTCACATGACATTTTTATATCTTTTAATAAATATATTTTTAACATACATCTTTAATAATATATTCCAATAGACTAATTAATCAACAAACATATATGAAATATTAAATATTTAAGTTTGGAATAATTAAGCTGTTATTGTGAATGCAATAACAATATGGACCCGTAATAATTAATAATAATGATTTTATTCAAGTAGTTCATTTTATGAGTTATTTAATTATTTTCCAGTGTCTATTTATTTATTCACTTATTTATATTTTTCCCTAAAATTGATCACAACCAATGTAGCATTTGATGCTAGTGTTAATAATAAATAATGATATTATTTTAAAATATTAAGTTTCCATTGTTACCCAGTTAACATTTATAACTCAAACCTCCATTATCCATAAATCAAGTCAAATGAAATCAAATAAAATTAATAAACTTCTTTTTTTATATACTGTAACATACAATTCTAATCTGGGCAGGTACAATATATAAAATGTTTTTAGTGACCATGCAATAAAAAAAGGAAAAAAGGAATTGTTTTTTCAGCTGCAATTGGGGTTTTCAGATTTAACGTTAAATAAAAGCATGGAGGGTCCAGAAATTAATTAAGTCAATCCCTATTCTTTATAACAAGGGATTTACTGAATTTATTTTTGGATCTCATATGCTTTAACGGGCTAAATGTACCATAAACTCCAAAGAAAACCAATCATTATCTAATCAAGGCCATGGGAAGAAGGTCTCTCATGCAAAGCCTAATGAATACAGTGAACATTCCCCATCAGAAGTAATGTCAAAATGCTGAATAGTTATTAATAACTTAAACTGATGAAGACAGGGAGATGGAGTAGTACTCCATCACAGAACTTACTCTAATGGATTAACTCAGCTGATAACTGAAGACCTTGGTTCGTATTTACACTCAAGATCTAGATATGTATTTAGCTCTACTTAATTCAATGTAATTACATACTGTTTATAATGTACATTATAGATTCAATGTCAAATAAATTTTCTTTTGAAAAAAAAATCTAAAACTCTTTTGTGATTGAAGAAACAATTACTTTTTTCTTTTTAATGCATGATCAATAGAAACGTTTAATATATATAAAAAAACTATCTCTATTATCTTTTATCATTACTGTTATTATTCTTTTATTATAAAACAGTAGGTTGTGCACTATAAGCAATAATAGGCTTAATGGTTAAAATATATGTTTAAAATTAAATAAGGACATAAAACAATAGGCTTTTAAAATAAATTTATAACAGCTGTTAAATATACTTTAATTATTTTGTATACTTTATATTAACTAATCAACCATATTATGTATTTATTTACAATTTAATAAATGCACTTTTGATTTATAATCCTCAATGTTTGTCAGTATTATTTAATATTTAAATGGTTATAACTTGTAACTAATTCTGGATATAGCTATTAGTCATGATATTTATGTATTTAATATTATAATATTAATTACATTATTTCATGCAATAGCATGTCATTAATAAAAAACACTAAATTGTCAATAACAAAATAAAGTCATATATCACATGACCCAATTTTAAGCTTGTAAATAAAAATAATGAGCTGCGCTAATTGATCTAACAAGATTTATTGATAAATGCCAACAAAAGAAAGCATTTAAAAATCTCTATCTATAAACCATCCCCAATCCTCAGACCACTGGTTACATACTTTGTTACTCCTCAGTGAGATGCTAAGATAGTTTCAAATACTAGATCTAACAATGCCAACTCAAATCCAGCACTTATCTAAAAGTTAACTATTAAATAGAAAATCTGAAATTTTCAGACACCTGTATGTCTTCAAATCCAGTTACCTAATTAAAGTAGCTATATGGGTCTGAGAAATCTTCAGCCAAACCATACATTAATAACCTTAGCAATATAGCATCACTTAAGACGTAAAAGCAAAAGCTATAAATTGTCAATAAAAAAATAGTCATATATCACATGACCAAATTTTTTAAGCTTGTAAATAAAGATAATGAGCTGCGCAAATTGCTCTAACAAGCTTTATTGATAAATTCCAACAAAAAAAGTTTTTAAAAATCTCTATCTAGAAACCATCCCCAACCTCAGGCCACTGGTTTCATGCTTTGGCACTCCTCAGTGAGGCATCATTATTGTTTATTTTTGTACTGATGTAGAACAGGCCTTTAAAATAGAAAACCATAAGAGCATATAGAACTTCCATTTACTGTCTGACCATTATCATGATAATACTGATTATATTCTATGGGTTTATTTAAAACATTGTTTGGTTCATGTGAAAATGTTTTGCATATTATGGTAATAAGCTATCTTAAGGTTTTAGTTAGCAAATGAATGGTGTTAATACAGTAAAATTACTTTCTTGGAAATACTGATTGGTTGGTTATTTTAGCAAAATACCAAAGATAGTAAATGTATGTTATTAGTGATTTGACTTTGTTTAAATTTCACTTCAGTAATTAATATAAGCACATATATATATAATACAAAATTACTAATTATGAAATAAATAAGTGTTTGAAAATGTCCATAAATCAAAGCTTTAGATTTAATAAGAAAAGTGTATTTGAATATATAATATCCACATGGTCTTCCATTCATCACTTACAATATATTCAATGGCAGACAGCCATCAAATGGCATTTAATGTTATTACAAAGAGTGTTTGTAAACTCTTGGCAATTTCTTTTTAATATATGGACTTCAATCAAATTTAAAAGCATTTTTGAATGAAAAATTACATCACAATTCGTTATTTATATAAATAATCTAAAATATCAAATTATATCCAGAGATTACATTCACGAGTAGAAGCTGTAAAGACATTCAAAATTAAAGTATATACTTTGTTTATATTTCAGTGAGTTTAATCATCACTTAACTTGCTATGAGTTATTGCAAATGCTTTCAAAATATAATAATGGCATTATACAATTGTTCATATATATTTTCTTTAACTTTTCCCCATTTTTTTTAGTAAACTACCATTGCTTTTTATATAATTTTTTAACATCTGTTGTCTGTTTATATATTAAAATTTTATATAGGTGTGTTTTGAAATTTGATTTTTATTCACTATTGATGCCTGATCAGCTGACTTTTTGAAAAACAAATCAATTGTTTAATTTTAACAATTCATTTATGAGTATCTGCTCATTACAGGAAGCTATTAATGTTTTAATAATGTGTGTGTATATATAGAAAATGTAACAGGATTTTTTTATATATTTACCTAGGTACAGAAGTTATATATTCAATAATTAAATTTTAATATGCATAAAAATCTTCTCAATAATATATATATATATAAACTTACATCGAAAGCAGCGTCTATTTCCCTTATTACTTCACTATCGCTTAAATCTTTTGTAAATTTTGTAATTTTATAAGTCAGCTGTCTAATAGGCCATTTATTTCCTAATAAATGTAGAGAAATTATATATATATATATATAAGAAACAAAATAGATATTATATATGTAATCATTAAAATTAATCAATACTTAGACTATCTCGTTATCAATAACAATCAGCAATCACAACCTGTTGTCAGGGCAACGGTTTATATTGTTAATTGTTATTGATATTGGGTTTGTCTATGTGATGACTGATTTTAATAATATATTTAAATCCATTTAGCCTTGAACATTATTACACTTATATATATATATATTAATATACCAAAATTCGTTTTAAAACTTGTTTTTTTTTTTTATGTCTATTATAAAAATATAACTATACACTAACATTTCGACTATTTTATAATATAGTCTTTTTCAATGAACACTAAAAAATATAAATATATAATAGTAAATATAAATACCACATATTCCAAACAGATCCAAAATCATTTAAAAAATTTTTTTTTAAATATTTAAAAATTATCTTTTACCTCAACACTTTCCTATTGGAACAATAGATTGTTACAATAGAAAAAGTGTTGAGGTAAAAAATAACTTTTTAGGTTTTTCTTAATGTTTTTGGATTTGGTTGGAATATGTGTTTTATTATTATATATTCGTAATTTGTATTTTTTAGTGTTCCTTGAAAAAGACTATATTATAAAATAGTCAAAACGTTAGTGTATAGTTTTATTTTTATAATAGTCATATAAAAAGCAAGTTTTAAAAAGAAATTTTCTATATTTATTTATATATATGGAAAATTATAAACTGTTTTTGAAAAGAAAAACTGTGTATTGTACCGGTATAAATCCACCACGCTTACTCATACCCAGTACCCGAGTTCAAACCCAGTCCACGTTCAAGAATAAATTCCAAAACGCCAACTGCATTCGAACCCAAACCCCGGTATGACCAACCGATGATGACTTTATAACAGCACGGGGTTATCCCTTTTCTAGCTCAGCTTAGAACATAGACAAATTCTTACAGTTAATGATATATATATTTATTATACTCTAGATATTGGAACGGTCATTCATGTAACGTATATATTTAAGTTGCCAATACAGACAGTAAGTGGCTACCTAGACTTAGAGAGTAATAAGGTGGAGGACACAAAAGTAGATTAAATAAAGTGTTTAATAAGAAAATTAGAAAGCATATAAATATAACGTTCAACAGTACGGTAAGACTTCCATGAATCCTCTTGTATTTAGCTACTAGTCTTTAACAATCTTTTTATCTAGTGAACAAACTCATGCCAATAGCTGTGTAGTTAAATGATTGACGGGTGGCTAAGAGAATCAGAGTATTTGAGCATTGAAAAGATATTTATCAAAAGGGTTTTATTAACTTATTTTATTCGAATAAACTCGAGCCGTTACGTAGATGGACAGTTGGAAGTGTTTTTATACAAATACGGCATGGAAGATAGATACAGTTGGAAGTGGTTTTATATAAATACGGCATGGAAGATAGATGTACTGGTGGTTGCCTATATTCAAAAGCCCTACAGTAATCACTTGCGGTGCATTAACGGAATACCGGGCGGCTTGTACTTTGACAAGGCTTAGTGCCCCCAAGTAGCTCCGGGACACGACAACCAGCCGGGATCATTTCGAACCCGGTGATCCAAGAGAAAACCTGGGAAAGAAACTGCTTTCAATCCCCAATGGTAGAATGGCGAGACGCTAACTTCAGCGAAGGGAAGGCATTGCCACAGACATCAAAGACGAGTACTTGAAGTGGATTTTTAAAATAAATTATACAAAACCTGGAATCTATTCATCTGTTTCTACCCACAGGCTGAGATCCTTATCCCAATAAAATATAGCGGAATTAAACTGACCGCGAGAACAATAATTAATTAAATTTACTCTGAGACCCTTAACCCTCCAGGTTGACAGGCGGTAGCGATAGTATTACATCATACAGTGAGTTATTTCTCATATCATACATGACATTAATATAACATTTTAAAACCAATATATATATTTAACATTGAACCTTAGATTGCAATTATATGACCACTTAAAATAGAATAATAAAGGGATTCAACATTTACCAACTCGAAATATAAAAGAATATTTAATTCAGAAAACGAAATTTACTTTTAAAATAACTTGCTCATTATTGTACACTAGTTTTACACAGAGTTGGGAAATATTACTATTGCTCTTCCGATTGTTTATGGAATACGCAACACAAAGAAAATATAAATGCATTCATTTAAATTATTATTACTCTTAATTACAATTTTTATAAATTATTTCTAAAGACTAGAGCGGAGGATTAAAAGAAAAGAAAATTTACTGACAGGTTAAACAATAGCATTATAAACAACATAAAAACTTACATGTACTTTATTTGATTGATAACATTAAGGTCGGGAGAAAGTTAAAAGTTCGTGTAACACAGTTACTCTTCTTTCTTCATCCGGCTTGGCTTTTCCCGATTGATATTTCCGACGAACGTAGGCGCGCATATTGAAAGTTATTTGCAAGGCATTGTCAATTTGGAGATTGGAAGCTGGAAACTATGAAGCACAAACAACATGATCAGTCAGCGGCATGAAGATTTAATTTGGCAGGGCAGAGATCAGCTTCTGGCACTTAGCCCATCAACATTGCGGTTTACAGGTGAGCTTCTTAACAAAGTTCTGGAATTACTCTAGCAGCTGCAGTGCTGTCTTAAGACTACCTCTCTCAACCACGTCAAAAGTTAGAATAAGTTTTCTCTCTAAGATGGCCGATTGACCTTTCCGCCTGGTTTTTGTGTTTCGCTCCTCCTACTTTCTCTAGCTTCCAGCCACCAGCTTGACCAACAACATTAATTATCCCCCATTGTCCTTTTACTTTAATACGCACTTTTAAATTGACACGGAATACAAATCTACATTTCTTATCAATTTAAAATAAATTAATTTATTTTTTTTATTTTTGTAATTTTTTTATTAATAAAAAAAACAAAGAAAAGGAATTTGATTTTTATTTTTTATTTTTAATTTAATTTTTTAAAAATAAAAAAAAAACAAAAAAAACACCCACCCCAAAACTTAATTAAAATTTAATAAAAATCACCCCCCCCCCCCCCCCACAAAATTTTCTCTTATGTTTTGGTTTCATAATTAGAATCTTTACATCTGATTTACAAAAAAAAAAAAAAAAAAATATATATTTTTTTTTTTATTAAAAAAAAAAAAAAACCCACCCCGCGGAGAGAGGGGGTTGGACTCCCGTACCTCAAACACACAAGAAACAAAGATCGGTTCTTCGATCTGTCTGTTTCAGTATATGATATTTTAATTCATATATATAATCTTTAAAAACCAGTCAACACTTAGCAATCCCAATAACAATAACAATCAACAATTTCAAACTGTTGTCATGACAACCTCTTTTTGACAATAAAGTGGAATGCCACGTTTATTAATAGTCTAATATAATTATATAGACACTAAATTTTGCAACTTGGCCACAGAGGTTGAAATTATTGATAAAAAGTTTAAATAAACCTCTTTAAACAGATAAATATATCCTATTCTGAATGTAGACTAATAAATAGTCAATTATAACATTACAAACTGCAATTATAAATTTCAAATTGCACTTAAAGTACTACTTAAATAATAAGTGTAACAACACTCAAGGCCAAATGGATTTATAAGTAATCATTAAAAACCAGTCAACACTTAGCAATCCCAATATCAATAACAGTCAACAATTTCAAACTGTTGTCAAGGCAACCTCCTTAATATCTCTGTGAATTAATAATAATTATTAATTATCTAATGCTAAGTATATGGAAATATTTATAAGAAACAAACTCTAAAAGTACATAGCATAAGATTCACAAGTCAAACTCATCATAAAAGCTTTAATAAAATTATAAATAATTCTTTCTCTTGTATCCATTCTAATCTACCAATCAAATAAAAAATGATTCATTTCCTTTTAATGACTAGACTTATATGTGGATAATAAATCAAATATTGATGCATAAAAAGGGGTGATTTTTTTAAATTAATCATTATTTCAGCTTAGAGTTTCGAATAATCTTTAAGATATAAATTGCAATAATTTTAATAGGCTTATGAATAACAGCAGCTGCTAAATATTTAACAGTAAAATATTAGCATTTGAGAAAAATGGCTCTGACAAATGCATATTATAGAAATTCATCTTTTCCTATAAGATAGCATAGATAATTTGTGCCAGGCACAGAATTACTGGTTGTATGTAATTAATTATTGCATGTAAAACTCATTGCATTATTCTTCACCTGTGAATCTAGCTTGTCGCTTGAATTCAGCATTTGATAATTTTATCAGTATTTGATTAATATACCAGATCAGCAAGTGATTTTAGAATGGGTGATGCAATTCTATTTTTTTTCTTCCTTACTTGTCCAACCTGCCAAATTAAAGTTTATAGTAATTTACGATAACACATCACATGATTAACAACATCACGTGATCTTACTTACACGTAGTCATTTATTAATAAATTCTTTTATTTTTATCACTTTTATGATATCTAGTTTATGTTTTAGTAATCAACAAATGCAGGAAATGGTAGTACTTAATATATATATATATTCTCCTGAACTGAATATAATCAATTTAAAAGACAACTACATATTTAAATTAAAAATTTATTTCCATCAAATCAACTTTCATTCAAAATTGAACCTTGTCAAGATGTTACAATAATTCAAAAAATGTCACATGATTTACATATCATCTAGAACACCCTCTACTGGCCAATCTTAGTCCTAACAAGTGTTTTCATAAAAGAGAAAAATAATAGGCTTACATTAAATGAAAAGGAGGCAAAGGAGCAAAAGTTGCAGTTCCAGAAGGAATACATTGAATATGGATATAATGATAGAGTTGTAAAAAATGTACTGAGGGATAGAATAGGACATAAGAAAGTTAGCAATAAAAATAAAATAAAAATAAAAAATGGATTTCTATTCCATATTCAAAGGAGGTATATAGAATTCGGAATGATAGAAAAGAAAAAATAAATGAGAATATAAACATAGGATAAAAGTTAGTGAGTAATGCAAAAATGAGAAATGATAGGAATAATAAGATTAAAATAGTTTATAAAATTATGTGCAAAAGATGAATGATGGTATATATAGATCAGTCAGTGAAAAGTAGGATAGAAAGAAGTAAGGAGCATGACAGAGCAATAAATAGGAGTGGTATTGAGTCAGGACCATTTTGCCATTTTTAGAAACAGGGCATGTTATGAAATGTGAAGCAAATATTGAAGTGTTGAAATATTGCAGAAATTATAAAGAAAGGAAAGTGTATGAAATAATGTATATCAAGAAAATAAAGAGAAATGCATGAATTTAGTGCAAGGTTAAATAAAGTTGGGGGGGAAATGAGTATTAAATAAAAATTGGAAAATATGAAAACATTTTTAGGGTTGGGATTGGCCAATAGAGGGTATTCCAGATGATATGTAAATCATGTGACATTTTTTGAATTATTGTAACATCTTGACAAGGTTCAATTATGAACGAAAGTCGATTTGATGGAAATAATTTTTTAATTTAAATATGTAGTTCTTTTTTAAATTGACAATATTCAGTTCAAAAGAAAGTATATAAGAAAGGCAACATAATTGCATTGGATTCAAAAATGTTCAAGGGCACTCTTCAGAAAAATCCAAATATTTTCTAACTGATAGAAGTCATAACCCAGAAACTAATTTGGGAATAGTTAGATAGTATGGCACTAGTTAATATTTAAGTTACATTAGATGGCTAAAAGGTACTGAGAATATAAGAATTTACATTTATTAATTTAATATTTATAATCTAAACTTTGTTTATCATAAAATAATTTTTCACATCGGCCCTAAAATAATAATTGCAAGATGAGTACACAACTAAACTGTTATTGCGAGTTATTGTGATCCATTGATGTCTTATTATGAGTGTGAGCCCAATTTCTGTATTAATGCAAACCTATCCATTTTCAAGAGCTTTACTGATTTGCAGCATTTTGGAATACAAACATTCATGTCCCTATAATAAAATATTTCATTTTTATTGTAGATTTTTTATAGTAAATTGATTCATTAAAACGTTTGTTTGTGATCTGATACTTCGTATCAGCCATGGGATGGCGCTATTTCTAGCTTAATTTCTAGAAATATGCCATTTCTGTGGTCGCACCCAAGCCTTTAATCATTTTTTCTACAATAAATCCTAAAAAGATTGTTAACTCAGAGTTAAGTCTTCTTTCTATGCTAAAATGGAGAAAGAATGTTAACTCAGAGTTAAGCTTCTTTCTACAATAAAACCTAGAAAGAGTGTTAACTCGGTTTAAGCCGCTAATGGTGTGACTTTTTCCTATGCTACAAGTGGAGGAAAATACCGCAGTTGTTTGTGTCATGCACTACACCCATTTATGACAATTAATTCATGTTAGGATTAGCTACGAACTGGATATTTGAAAGTATTAACGTTTAGAGATTTTCATTTATCTGAAAGAAGCATTTTAAGTTTCATATAAATTAAAACTTCACTACATGGATAAATCATTATAAGTATTAATAATCATCCTATAAGCTCTTTCATTGCTTATCACCATAACTGCACAACAAAGTTTAATGCACTGTGCAAATCACTGCATTCTTTAATTTACACATATGCATAAGGAAGGGTAGCATGGGCGAATAGTTATTATCGGATGTATTTAGATCTTCATATTCACATAGGTTTTTAGGAGGAGGGAAAGTTTGATAAAGGCAGTAGCCAGAAAATAGTCTGAAAATAAAGATTTAAACGCACCTGGTAATCACTAATTGAATCATCTTACTCCAGTGGCGAAAAGAGGAATATGATATTATATAACATATTAAAAGTGGAGTTCCAGAACAATTTACTAAACCATTTCAAAGTGAAAAATCTTAAATAATAATAATAATAATAATAATAATAATAATAATAATAATAATAATAATAATAATAATAATAATAATAATAATAATAATAATAATAATAATAATAATAATAATAATAATAATAATAATAATAATAATAATAATAATAATAATAATAATAATAGTGCAACATTAAAAGAATATAAATATTTCTATCTAATTAACATACCCTGAAGAATATATCGTTTTTTCCTTCTCCTCAGATAGGCGCTTATATTAATATCTTCAATAACTCCACAACGAGGCAATTTCATCAATTCTACAGTTTCCTTGTCTAATTCTCCTAAAATTAGGCAAACGAAATTACACTTTACTCTAATCTTTTCATTAAACTTGTAGTATTAATTTAGTTTATTTATTTATTATTATATTTCCACAGGACAATATGTCCATTTATAAAGTATAATGTATTGGTAACAAGTACCTGGTTCTCTCTCCAAATTTCCTAAAGTGGCATATTTTAAACAACAAATGAACTACATGGCCACATAGGTTATCTATTCATCATAAATATTTTAGTTCTAACAAGTCTGGATCACAAGTTAGGACAGTGAATGTGACTGTGTAATCTGTACATTTGTAGATTACCTTCAATGCTTCTCCAACATTACCAATTTTGCAAACCATTTGAAAACAGTTTTGGAACTCACCTTTTACTAGTACTTTAGTGCAACTTTCCCCTAATTTGAAATAAAAAAATTTGACAGCAATTATTTTATTATGGATTAATAATACAAAACAACCTATCACATTTCATGTCATAAGTCATGATACAGACATTTTTGTGGAGAATAGACAAACTATGTTAATATGTAACACATGCATCAATTCAGAGGTGGTGGGAAGAAACCAGTTACTTTTCATCTGGTCCATATTACACGTGAGAAGAGGATATATTTCTATATATTCAGTATTAATAAATGCACTGAAAATAAATATAAGAGCTTGCACATGCACTCAAAGTTTATATATATATATATTCTGCCCGTCATCGTGTGTAGCTATATATATATATATATATATTCTGCCCTTGTCATCGTGTGTAGCTCCACTACACCTCAGGCCAATCACGTTGAGGGCCACAATCTGCCCTTTTCTAACACATCAGGCCAATCTAACCGCCCCGTTCCTGCATCTCCACTTCCCCCAAAATAAATATAATATAGTGAAAATCACCTAACCGGGTTCTAGCTCTAATAATTAATGAAATATTCAATTAAATGCTTTACTAGCTCAAGTTTCTTAAAATTAACTTAGGTTCTGTTTTAAACTAACTCAAATAAATATTCAGGAATTCATGAGACTAGAAGTGGAAATACAGGTGACAAGGTAGATTACATTGAGACAATATCCCACAGGATACCACCTCAATGGCATAAGAACACTATCCCCCCTTATACTACTATTACACATAATAACTACATAGTATTCTTATGACTTCTGCAACTTCTAATCACTAAGACTCATTTAACAATTAAAGTATTAATCTTTTATCTCTAATAACAATAATAGTAATCATCTAGCTCAAATGAAATAATCTCAGGTTCTTAAATTTATTCGCATGTTAATAACATATGGTAGCAAAATATGATAAGGGATTTTATGTCATAATCTACTACTCTGAAATTAGATTAATAATAAAACAATAATAATCACAATCTTCATTGCTTAATCCAACTAGTACAGCTTTTCTTTCATCGCAAATTTATAACCGTAATAAATTAGTTAATAATCTAATATCCCCTTTTTTATCTTTAAGTAATAAAATAAATTAATAAGTGGCAGTGTTTAGATAATCTGATAAATAAAGCAAGTGGCAACTAATAGCATATAATTTAGCAAAATATTATGATAATGGATTGATGACCAGTAACACAATGCAATTTTATAATTATTTAATTACAAGAACATCAATAAATATTTAAGATTAAACATACTTCTCTATTTATCTTTTGTGCAAACAATCATATACTTAGTTTAATGGTTGTGAACATACCCTGTGAATTCATGCAATGATGTAGAGAAAACAAAACTCAGACACAAGTTTTAATAAACAAATTTTAAAATTTTATTAACATCAATAAAAAATAAATAAAACAAACAAATCCATCTACATCTATTTACAAGGGATATCCTCATTTTTCTTTACACTACAATAGCTGAATTATACACATTTATATTTCTTTTATCGTTAATTAAACTTATTATGCCTTTTAAAAGTTATTTATTTATTTCTCATTAGGTTTATCATATCACTTATTTTAACTATTTTATGGGTAACACCATTCTTTACCTTTTAATATTAAAGTTACTGTATTATAAATTATCTATGTGGATAAACATCATTTATAACATCATAATTTTACAATCAATATGGTTTTTAAAAGAAAATTACATTTTCTTGTAACTTTATATAAGTCACTCCGCATATTATTCAAATATTATTATTACTTTTAACGTTTGTTCTCCAATGCTCGTAAACTATAATACGTTTATTCCATAAGCCATACTCATGTATAATACTATAACACGGGTTTAATTATCACCTGTTACAGTTTCACATATACTATAATTATCGAATGTTATTGTATTTTTTAAATATGCAATACTTATATTTTTTAAAATATAATTAACAATAAGAAAACGTGAAATTATATTTAATATTTTTGTATATTTCTATTTGGATATACTTTTATAAAATTATAGTTCATTTCTTAAAAAAAAATTAAAATAATTCTCTAACTCCTTCCCTTCTTAGGATATCTGCATCTTTCTTTCAATAATCATAATCTACTCTTCGTTAATACTTAACTATTCTTATTCCAAATAATAGCATGACATACATTCTAAAATATCTATTGTTTCCCTTTTAATAGACTTATCATATAACGATGTAGTTGCAAGAAATACAGATAAAGATAGCGAAAGATGTATAGGATATCGGGAAGATAGATAGATAACTTATCCGCAATATACTTCAAAAATGTATGGAACAGTGTGAATAGGTCCGACATTCATTGTCTAATAACCTTGGCGATAAGCATGATGTGGCAGCTATTTACTCAGCTTTACCAAACATCTAGTACGACTCACAAGAAATATATAAAATACCACTGTCCAAGACAACATGTGTACCAGTCATAGGGCTTTGTTAACTATGCTGATTAACATCTAAAACTACCTATTATTTCATTCCCTGTAGCATCCTAGTTTTTAATACATCCTCTTGGTTTCCGAATCACCACGTACTACCAAGTCACTACCCAAACTATCTCTCGAGATTTTTACTGTATCCAACATCGATAAAATACTAACTACCTTTTAAAACAATAAACAAAATTCGCTAATATAAAACATTTCCCTATTCCATAAGAACAATTTGTCTTGCTTTATTACACTGTAGGTTCAACATCTACGTTTTGTTAAAATAACATTTAAATATCCCAATTGGAAAATTAACAGAAAATATCACATAACCATCGGTTATATTGAACTATATTAATAACACATAAAATGATTATCGTATGCATATTTTTTAAAAAATCTAATCACATCTCAAAGTGTTTTAGAGTGTTGTTTTCAAAAATGCGTTTTACAACAATAATAACAATAAAACTTTTGTGCTACATTCATTCGATTCTCAGCTGATCTAAATAAATAAAACATACATTATATATCATTAATAATTATAAATGTTACCAAAAACAATCTTTATCTTCCTATCAGAGTTCGTAGTAGGTTTCTTTCTCTTCGAGCATTGCAAATATACAAATTTCCACATACATACAATTTTATTTTAAAATTCAAAATCAAAACATATTATTTCATATAATGTTATATTACGAATTAATGTATTTTGTTTTCCCTATCGCTATCTAAAACTTAATGTTTAACTTAGATTAGTAAAGAAAATAATTCAAACCATAATCACATATTTTTCTGACGGTAAATCTTGGTTAGTCCCATAATATTTATTATTTCTTCTTTTGTCCGAATGTTCTCCTTTCTGCTTATTAAAGTTTTAAATAAATTAGTTCATTTAATAAACTGTTTAGACGATCTTTAGTTTTAGTGTTTAATCCAAAATTATTAGAAAACATTTTATTTAGTTATCCCACGAAGCTTTTTTTATGTTCTGGCGAATATTACCTCAGCACGTTGATGCATCTTTATTTCTAGTTAAACTACAATTATTTAATAATTACGGTACCAATTGCATTTTCCATGGATCCAATATTTTATATTTCTCTTCTGTAAAATTTTTTTTTTTTCTTTAGGCAAGTGTTTTCCTTGGTAAACTTCACTTTCATTCATTATTATTTTATATACACTACTTCCGATCTTTAACTATTTTCTAGAGTATTTTCTCAAGTCATCTTAAAGAAAGCAATTCAAACTATTTCAATATTAAAATTCTTTTTTGTCCATTTATTCTTATACGAATAATACTTATTTTTATTTTCCATTATCTTCATTAACTCTGCGCACAATGTCCTTTCATTGATTTTATATGCATGAAAGCAGCTTTCATAGTGATACGCTATATAAACTCTATCAATGAATAATATTAACATATTTGGAATATTATAAAATTTACAACTTGGTTTTAAGAATCTATCCATTTTCTATTAAAAACTCCGATTATATTTCGATAGAATCCACTGGCAGGTTACTGTAAAGTTAGTGAAACATTACTATGAAAAACTTTTTTTAAAAAATTTTATTCTAAGATTCTCTTCGGATGATTTTTAAATTGTCAGTTGGTTTCTTTCAAAGATATTATTAAAATTATAATAAAATTGACTAATAAATTGAAAAAAAAAAAAATTTAGAGAGCTTAAAATTTTACCTCTGCTCTGGAGTCAACACATTTTTGTTCTCCCCCCGTTTATACAATTAGTTGGCGCGATTTTGGTTGTCTGCCAAGATCTATTTTAAAATATTAAATCATCACATTACTGTTGATTGAATATGATGCTCCCACTAACACATCTCAAGCCCCTAAAGTTGGCACATCACAATCTACCTATTTAACCTTCTCATTCCATGTAAGCCTATTATACTCTCCCCATTTTAATACTTGGGCCCAACACATTGCCGGCGCCACAATCTTCCCTTGCTAACATGTTGGGCACCACAATCTACCCTTGCTAACATGTTGGGTGCCACAATCTGCCCTTGTCATTGTGTGTAGCTCCACTACACCTCAGGCCAATCACGTTGAGGGCCACCATCTGACCGCCCCATTCCCGCATCTCCACTTCCCCCAAAATAAATATAATATTAATGTTAAAATTTTTTAGTAATTGACCATTTATAACCATCATTGACCTATAGAAAAGGGCACAATATATATATATATATATATATATATATATATGGCTGCAGAAAGGAGTTTGCTATTAACTGAAAGGAGACCCTTTGATTCCTCTTGGAGGCCTTAAAGGAACTGAGAAGGGCAAATTCCTAATGTCCACTCCATATGTTCTTGTCGTTGCAGCTGTTATTACTATGTGATTATTCATATAGTATACGAACATCGATGGGCTGTTCACCAACATGCATTAGCCGGTGTGGTGAGTTTATTGGCTTTTTATCTCTGAGTTTAAGATCAAGAAACACCATGGTCTTTCTTCTCAGTGCCTGATAAGGCAGAATGAATGTTTATGTAAATGATAAATATTTTTTCCATACATATATACAATTATGACAGACAAAAATAAAGCATGGCCCTTATTCCCAGGAGGCTGTAAAGTCACAAACCAAGGCAGCGGTTGGTGGCTGAAGATGGAGGGTGCTAAGAATCCCCTGATTGTGGACCCAGGCTGCCATTTGATGATAACTTTTTATTTAGATACTTACAACTGCAGATCACTTTCAAGTGAAGGAAGATTGCAAGAATTAGAAGAAGAATTGTCTTATATAAAATGGGACATTATTGGACTTTGTGAAGTTAGAAGAAAAGGAGAAGAAACAATTGATTTAAAAAGTGGACATATTCTTTATTATAAAGGCACACATATTGGAAATACAAGTGGAGTAGGATTCATTATAAATAAAAAGTGGAAGAACAATATTGTGGAGATTGATGGTGTATCGGACAGAGTGGCAAGATTAGTTATACAACTTAATAGCAGATACCAAATGCAAATAATTCAGGTTTATGCCCCAACAAGTTCTCATAGTGATGAAGTAGTAGAAGATTTTTATATGGATGTACAAAAGGCTTTTGATCAGAGTAAACAACTTTTTAAAATTGTTATGGGAGACTTTAATGCTAGAATTGGTAGACAAATGAAAGATGAAATTGCTGTAGGTAACTTTGGTTATGGTAATAGAAATGAGAGAGGACATAGACTTGTGGAGTTTGCAGAAAAAGAAAAACTTTATATTATGAATTCATTTTTTGAGAAAAATGTTAAAAGGAAATGGACATGGAAGCATCCAAATGAAGGTACAGCAGAATTGGATTATATTTTGACTAACAGAAAATACATATTTCGAGATTGTAATGTTCTTAATAAATTTAACACAGGAAGTGATCATCGATTAGTAAGGTGTAAGTTACGTGTTAATGTAAAACTAGAGAGACAAAAATTATTAAGAAAAACAATATTTACAGTTGATATTCCTAATCTTCAGAAACATTCTAATGAATTTAAATTAGAATTTACAAATAGGTTTCAAGTGTTAGGAGATTTTGAACATGATTCAGATTTGAATGAAATTAATATGAAAATAACTGATACACTTTTAAAAACTGCAACAAACATAGCTGGTAGAAAAAAGCAGCAATTGACTAATAAAATTTCTACTGAGACTAGAGAATTTATGAAGAAAAGAAGGAATATGAAGATATACAAAAATGATGTATTAAAAAGAATTGAATATCTCGAATTTTGTAAAATGGTACGGAAAAGAGTTGAAATGATATAAGAAAGTATAACTGTGAAATAGCAAGGAAAGCTGTAGAAGAAAATAAAAGTCTCAAAAATGTTAAACAACATTTTGGTATTGGTAGGAAATTTATATCTACAATAAGAAAAAAAGATGGAATTATTACTAAAAAGAGAGATGACATCATGAAATTGGTAGAAGATTTTTATCAAGAATTATATAGTAATAAAGAACAAGTACCTCCTATATCTATTACATCTTCCGAATTGCCCAGAATTTTAAATGAAGAAGTGAGACATGCAATTAATTATATGAAGAAAGGAAAGGCTCCAGGAAATGATGGAATTATAATTGATATATTAAAAGAAGCAGGTGAAGAAATAGAAACAATTTTAGCAAAGTTATATACCAAATGTCTAAATGATAAAGATGTACCGGAAGATTGGAAGAATGCAATAATAATATTAATATTTAAAAAAGGCGATAAAGAAGATATTAGAAATTACAGACCTATCAGCCTTTTATCAGTTTTATATAAAATTTTTACCAAGATAATTACAACTCGTCTACAGAGAACTTTGGATTTCCACCAACCAAGAGAACAAGCTGGATTTAAAAGTGGTTTTAGTACAATAGATCATATCCAGGTATTGAGAGAAGTCATAGAAAGAATAAACGAATATGAGTTGTCATTATGTTTTGGATTTGTAGATTATGAAAAGGCATTCGATTCTATACACATTTCTTCAGTGATTAAAGCATTGGATCATCAAGGTATAGATCCAGGATATTGTCATATTTTAAAGAATATTTATAAAAATGCAACAGCAACAATTAGATTACATAATGATACTGGAAAAATCAACATTGAGAAAGGTGTAAGACAAGGTGACTCCATATCTCCAAAACTCTTTACAGCAGTGCTGCAAGAAGTATTTTGTGGATTAAAATGGGAAACTAAAGGAGTGAAAGTAAATGGAGAGTATTTAAGTCATTTAGATTTCGCAGATGAGGTAGTTGTTTTTGCAAATAATGCTTCAGAGCTGCAGGAAATGTTGCAGGAGTTAGCAGATGAAAGTAGAAAAGTAGGACTAAAGATAAATGTTAAAAAGACTAAAGTAATGTTTAATCGATTTGCTCAAAATATGAAAATAAAGATTGATTATGAAGAATTAGAAGAAGTTAACAGTTACAAATACCTTGATCAGATTATTAATACAAATGGAAACATAATGGAGGAAATTAATCATAGAATTAAACTTGGTTGGAGTGCTTTTGGTAGAAATAACTTGATACTAAAAGGAAATATGCCTATGTGTTTGAAAAGGATGGTTTTTAATAAATGTGTTTACCAGTTCTTACTTATGGATCTGAGACTTGGACACTTAATAGAAGAGCAATACAGAGACTCTTTCTCGTGATCATTACCACTTTCACCTCATCTGATTACCAACAGACCTCCTGTGTTCCTTGGGAATTCTTTATATATTCTATAGTCTTCTCATAAAATTATGCTGGCTTGGTCTAAATTCAAAAGAAAAACTCCATGTGTTTTAAAATATATATTATCGTATTTATCAACATCTTATTTTGTTTGTGATGATAATTTTTCCTCATTAACAAGATTTTTTAATGACTAATATAGTTGTAAAAAAGTAATACAGTGAAATTACATTTTTTTCCCCATATGTCATAGCATCGGCCGGGACGCGAACCCACAACCGTCTACAACCAACTACTTGCTTGCAAGGCGGATGTGGCTTGTTAGATCAGATCTGAAAGTTCCATGCTATTACTTATTACGTCAATTAACTGTTAAAAAATACTTAAATTCTTAACTTTCCAACTAAAAAATCATTTTACAAGATCTTATTTGGGCATTTTTTTCTGCCATAAAATGTGAAGTATTTTTTAGAAAAATAAAAATTGTCATTTATTTGTTGAAGAATTTCCCTTAAGTTTTAATCCAGCGTGAATTTTGTACTTAATTTATTTCAGAATAAATAATGAATTTTACTAGTGAGCACTGATTATATATATGTGTGTGTGTGTGCGCGTGTGTGAGATGATAATCTGAACCAATTGATGAGTGCTGGTTCAGCACGAAATACGGATATTGGTGATTATTTATCTTTTCTACATGTGTGTAGTCATGTGTATCAGTAGTATAAGATAGTGTGGATACTAAAGGGTCTTGAAAGTCTGAGTTCAAATCCCCTATATTTACAGTTATTACTCTAATAAATATTGTTAACTATATAGCGCAAACTTTTTAAAGCACATGTCTGAGGTTTGTTCTCTCTTTATAATAATTATTACTTCATTGTATTTTAATCTCTCTTACTCAACTGATGCTGAATCAAATTTTGATTTCAATCCTCAAGTATGTTCAAAATAATTTACAGACTTGTAATTTATCTGGCTTCATTATCTATATATATTTTTTATCTCCTCAAGTATATAAATCACAGTTTTTATTTTATATTACCTTTTATAATCTTTATTATTATTAATAGTTAGCGATACCAAATTTTAAAGTTATATCCTCTCTTTAGTTACCTTGATTAACAACCTATATCATCTTGATTATTATATTTCATAATCAAATTAATTATTTAATCACTTGTTAAAATGTGTTATTATCACTGAAGTAGCATATCAAAACTGGGCGTTTGTATTTATTTTCTTTTTTTTTCTTTTTTAGTAAGACCTGTAGAGGTCCCTACTATCGCATTTTATACGCATGTGCTTGAGGCTACAGCCTTAATGAATATTATTTATTTTTTAAAATGATATAGCATATATAATGCTATTATGATAATTATATAATATGAATTTTATTGCTTGGTAAATATTCATTATCTTGGAGCAATGAACCTATCATTATCGGTTATATTAAAGTAATATGCTCTAATTTCCATTGCAAACAAAAAAGGAATCAACTTTTAACTGTTAATAACTATTTTATATAGATTTTAAACTAAACTGTGATAACAATAATCTAACACATATAATTTATTGCTCCTGTGTTTATTTATTAACTTATTGTTACACATTTGATTTTGATCGTTTGTTTGCAGAGTTATTCAAATGAGGAAAAAATATCTCTAAGTTGTGGAGTTAAATATAAGCCAATTTAAATGAAGCACTGATTAATTCTTAGCTTTTGTAGTTGTTATATGAAACATATAAGATCCTGCGCAGCAGATAAATAGACATTCGTTTGTCATTTGTAATACAGATGACAATTGTATAAATTGGCAATGCATATATATAATCGATACATAGACGTTTATTATAATAAGTATTATATACACATCAATATATATATATATATTATAACGATCCAGAGAATAACACTTAACGTGATCTGCACTACAGGGCGCCATCTAGGCATTTGAACCTAGAAAAATTTATAAAGTAGGCAGATACGTAAGTCAAAAAAAAAATTTTTTTTTTTTTTTATAAATTTTGATTCCGGTCGTTAGCCCATGTCACTAGCTCAGGGAGTAGCAGAGATTTAATAATATAATATCTTATCTAATTATATTTCAATATTAAAAAATAAATAAAATAAGCCACTGCCAGTAATTAAAATACAAAAATTTATTTACGCACATATATATATATAAGATTTAACATTATTATTTTAATATGTTTATTTTAGATTTTAATTTGATTTTATAATTTAAATTTACATTTTAATTTTTATAATATTATAAGTTTACATTTTTAATTAAGTTCGTACAGATGGATTTATGAAAGTTTGTTTCATAATGTTGAGTATAGATCGGTTACATAGATTTCACGGTTAAAAAACATTTCAAAGTAAACATAAATGATCAAAATACAAAATCATTGATACTGTCAATTGCATAGGGAATACAAGAAACCCAATGGTGTTCATCATAAGACACCGCATTAATACCAATAACTTAAAAGACATCCGAATAAATACATCTTAGATACTCACCGTAAGGTATCAGTATTTACCGAATGTCTATATATTTTGATCACATATGAAAACTAAAAACATAATTAACTGGTAACAAACCCATGCAAGTGTCTATACCCAACTTAAATTTAATGCAATTTTATTTAGAGTGTCGAGTATGAATGGACTACATAGATTTGCATTTTAAAGAAAATATTCTATCCTTATTTAACCTTAGGCTAAAAGTTCACAGTCAAGATAACGTCAATTCATCTGACATATTGATGCATTCAATGTAATATGAAATATGGCAGCACAAAAGCTTAAGAGAAGAAATTGCCTCTTGTCAGATAGGAATACTACATCTATCTAACAAGAAGAGCAATAAAAAAAAAACTCCATCGAAAGGAACAGCGTTCTAAGTCTTATAATCCCTTCCATAGGCAAAACGGAAGTGTGCGGCGTATAAAGCAATTCTGCCCGTAGCTAAACTCGAATTACATCTACTAAATACATCAATATATCCAATTCATCGACCCAATTCAACCACGAAACAAATAACCTAAAATTATCCTCCCCTAATATAACTTTACAACTCTATATAGCCATCCACGCCCAACTAAAGTTTAACATTTATGTAATTTAGTCTAACGAAAAACAAAAATCATAATAGAAACTTAAAAAAACAAAAAAAAAAAAATGAAAATGATTTTGAATAAAAAAAATACATCAAATGACATTATTAATATTAATTTATGTTGGTCAGATAGGATTCTATTTGTATTATTTAAATACAGAAAGTTTTTAATTTAATGTTCATTAATTATAAAGTTCTTATGGTTTTAAACAGTTCATCTTTATGTGTTGCTTGCCATTTGAATGTGAATTCCAAAAAAGATTGGTATTCTGTTGGCCATTTTATTTATTCATCTGGAGATTTTTTTACTCCAGCTGGTCCTCAATGTAGAAAACGATAGTTCATTTCTCTTTCTTCCTAGCAGAACTGAAGGGATTGAAGAATCCCTTCTCCTTCAACTCTGCAGTAACACATATCTGTCCACTCGTAATAACCAACTCACTCTTTTATTTTCAAACCTTTTCTTTTATAATAATTTTGTGGATTAACTCAACATTACATCATGATGTTTGATTACATCATGATGTTTGAAAACCTTTTCATTTGCTAAAAGTTTCTATTGTTTTCCTAACTGACCGATGCTTATACATTTAAATGCCCAAAAGCTAGTTTACTAATTAAAATAATCATTTCCATTTTATAAAAGATTAATTAATTTGTTTTCAAACTTAAACATATATTTTTATCTCTAAATCTTTTCTGAAAATTTAGTTTTAAACTACTCTTTTTTTAATAAAGTTTTATTTTAATAATTATTTATCTGTGCGATTTTATATATATGCGAGTTTAAGATGATTTTTTAATTTTCAGTTTTTAATTCTTAAAAAATAAATTTTTATTGGCGAACTTTTTTTTTTTTTATGTTTACTAATGAAAAAATAATGTAATGTACGTATGTGCCCATTACAATATATATATATATGCGTAAAATCCCTTATTTCCTAACAATCTAGTGCAGAACAACTATTATATCAACATTTCTTTATAGATAATCCTAAAAAAAAAAAACATTAATCATCTTTAAAGCTTATTGTTTTATCCTCTAAATAAAAATAGCTAGATATCCATTTACTGATTTATAATAAGTTGGCTAGATATGTTATCTATGATGTGATTATCAAATGCCTAATTCATGAATAAGTATGACACATGTGTGTGTGTGTCCAAATGACCATGCAAAGAAATAAAATACCTACCTGTAATATTGATTCCTGCAAACCACTGGAAATTCTGAATCGCTTCTTTACGAACTTTTAGCATTTCATTTTCGTTAAGTATAAGTTTGGGTATCATATAGCCATACTTTGATAAATAACTATCAGCCTGAAAAGTATATAAAGTAAAAATAAAATTTATTATTGCACTAATTTCTATAATTATAGATAAGCCTATCTTAATTCCATTTATTGTGAGTTTTAAAATTATAAATTATCAAAATAATATGGGATATTTTATGATAGATTATACATATTTCTACCCTACCAACTTAACACTGTAGTAATAGTATAGAAAATAATATAATTATAAACGCATTAAATAATGAATATGTAGGGGTGAGGGATATACTTTCTACAAAACGATGATCTCGAGTTATCTTGGTGTTTTATGATCATACTTCGGAGATACTTGGGCCTTTAATCGAATAAGAAATATAATATATATTTTAATATTATAAATAAAGAATAACTCCTCAGAGCAAGCGATTTAAGAATCTCTATTCACTCTTCCGTGATATGAGCATCGACTTGAAAAGCAAAGTGTATGACTATACTTAGACTTTATTTCTATATAAACCAGTCTTTGCTCATCATGCTTAGCAAGGTTTATATAAAAATAAACTCTAAGAATACAGCACACTTATGCTTTTAAAGTCGATGTTCACGGGAGAATGCACAGAGATTATTAAAGCGCATGCTCAGAGGAGTTACTCCTTATTTATAATATTACATGCGTATGTATTTGTCCGTATGTGCACTATAAATAAATAACAGGATATTTATTACATAATTTTATTAATATATTGTAAAAAATTATGACAACTTCATCATTAAAATGTAATAAAATTAAATAATGAAATTTACCTGTTGAACTCAAAAATAAAAAATGTCTGAAACAATATTATTTCGTATTCAAACATAATAATAACACATCAAACTATACTATGCAAATTAAGCTTTTTGATAATAATGATTACACCATCTCTCCATTATTTATACATCCAAGATACAAATATATAGGATTCAAAGCTTTTATGCTCAACAACCTAGTCTAGGTAACTTCGAAGCTGGTGAAGAGAAACGTTACAATAAATACTAAAGACTTTAAGCACATAAAGTAAATTTATTCAGAAGTTAAAATAGAATAGAAATTAAATTACTGATAATAAACCTTAGATGATTTTTTCTTTATATGCATTGCTTGATAAGCTAATGTGGAATAGAAATTAAACTGCTGATAATAAACATCTGTATATGCTTTCTGTTTCAACAAGAATTAAGAAATTATCTGAAAATAAATTTAAGGTAAATATTTGTTCATTAGTTAGTTTAAAAAATCAATTATCTTAAAGATAAAATTGATCCCAAAGAACTTTCACATATTAATCTGGAATTATATTTAGAACTACAAATAAAAACGCTGCTGGTTCTGATAAAATGTCTAGAGAAGTTCTAAAATATGGAGGTTATTAGTAAATCTTTTTTTTTTTTAAGAATAAGAGGTCTAATTAAATTTTGCCATCTAATTTAAAGATTTAAAAATTAAAAGAGTAGAAAAAATTGTAACAGTTATAATGGAATATCATAATTATTCACTACAGCCAAGGTATTTTTTTAGGAATTTGTTGCATCTATATCTTACAGTCACAAATAAATGGCCACCAGAGACTCAATGTGGTTTTTCATAACCAAAAAGCATTACAGATGTCATGTTTGTTGTGAGTAAAATGCAAAAGAAGTGTCTGGAACAAAAGAAAGATTACATAATATTCCTATTAATTTGACCAAAGCATTTGACTTGATCTATGAATTCTTTGAAATTAGTCGGTCTTCCATCAAAATGTATTTATATGATACAGCTATCACATATTGGGATGAGAGAAAGTTATATTGCTACAATCAAAAAATCGGTGGCATTTGAAATCTAACCCGAAGGTAAGAAATGTATGTTCTTGTTCCAATATTGTTTTTTATATTTATGACAGTCGTCTTTCATTTCCAAAATATTTATTCAGGTTAATGTTATACAAGTAAATGAAAGTTGTTGTGATACATGATATTCATTCTTTATGTGTAAAGTGTTTTTTTTTTTGATAATTTATATGTGTAAAGTGTTGACATTGAAACTAGTGTATAATTTTGTTTAAACAGACTTAATAAGAGTGTGTTAGTTTGTTGGACTATTAATAAGTCCTTCTGTTTTTATTTTTAAGGGATTATTTATACTTCGAATAAAATCCAGGTGTCTTTATGTCGGTTTGGTGAGGCCATGACTTCGTCTCTTTTGTTTAGGCAATTTGTTGAAATGGGGATCAGGATGTGAAACCAATTTGATGGAGAAATTTAAATTTGACTCACTTAAAAGGGAAAACAAGAATTTCATGTTTCATATTCTGGATTTTTATAATACGATGATAATAATTTTGTTGCTATTTCTAAAAAGGATCAGTATAAGTACATAATGTTTTAAGTGCAAGATACAAATATATTGATTTAATAATTAGTAAATAAAAATGGCCAGAGGCCTCAACAACTTCTACCTTAGATAGTTATCTACTTGAGAATGTAAGCCAGATATATCTTTATAGCTTTGTAAGCATAAAAGTTAACCTAGATTTTTTTTCAATATGTCATAGCATCGACCTGAGGCCGGTAACAATTGTCTGCAAGCAATTGTTTGCTTGCAAGGCGGCTGCGCTAACCTCTCGGCTAACAACGCTTGACTAGATTTTGAAGTGCAACACCGATTGCAATGTGCTGTTGCTGCATTTTTTATCACAGGAAAGTGATTATTGCAGCTACGTTAGTTATATATTGAGAAGTTGTTTTACATAATTTATCACTCGGAGATGATATTATATTCAAGCAGTTTTTTAACATGACCTAAAACATTTGTAAAGTTTCATTTAAGGATCTTTTGTAAAATTTTAAATATATAATGGCAAGATCAGTCAATTTGATATATTTATCAACTGGAAAAATGTGATATTATAGGACCCACTATCACACTTTCTGGCTTACACATGTGAAACAAATGAACAATAGGCGTATTTCTAAAGATATTTTAAGATGTACTTGTTTTTTGTGGTTACTGTAAGAATTATCTCAAAAACCATATAAAGAATTTTCCTTTATTTATTGCTTTAACTGGAAATATATGACAGAGAATAGAATACCTTAGAGAGTTATAAGTAGCTATAGTACGGAAGTATATCGGAAAGAAATGTTTTCCTACAAAAATTTAAAAGATAGCATTGCAAAATATTGATTAAATAGATAAATAGACTATCATGTTCTGTGTGTGGATACATTTCAGCTTTACCGATTGGTTTATGTAGCCATCGTCAAACTCATCTCTAGTATTTTCATTTTCTTTAATAGTTTTATATTTTATTCTTGGATTTAGAATTATCATATATGTCTTGAAGTAACTGATGATAATAATGATGAATTTTCAAACACAAAAGGCTATTTAATTTTTTTTTTCAAAAATAAAATTTATTTACACTTTAAGAAAATACAGAAGGTTAATCCATATTCTAGGTCTCATTGGACTAATCACATATGACAGGTCAGAAATTACAAACAATAAATGGGTAAGGATTATAAATACAAACAAAGGAATAAAAAGTTTTACATTAAATACAATATGACCATTGAACTAGCCAAGATTCCGATTACATTACACAAAGTCGGATAACACACTGCGGGTCATAGGTAAATCATTTGAGCAAATGTGAAGTAAACAGAAAAACAAATATAAATTGGTTACATTATAAATGGGTTACAATATAAATACATTACAAGTGTCAAATGGTTTTAAAATCAAGGGGAAAATCTGGAGTAACAATGCCAGATAAACTAGTCAGTGACAAATAACATGATGTTTTCAAACTTAAAAAGAAGCAATGTACAGACCATGATGGCTGGAGATGTAAAGTTAAAGGAGGCATGGTTCACTTATAATTTATACTCAGTAATAAAATAAAAATATAATAGTATTCAATTGAGTGGTAATGGAACATGCACACTCAAATGTATAATTACGGATTTCGGTTTTGTGTCAGAATATAACGGTGATTATTTGACAAGATTGCACAGTATTGAAAATGCATTAAAAGTTACATTTAATGTTTTCATTATATATTTCATTATTAACCAATATTAATTCACAATAATAGTAATATCAACATATACGATGAGCTAAGGGTTTTAACGTATGGTAAGTATAAATCTACAAAAGAGGAAATCTAGGACCAACTACATACTATTTTGCATAAAATCTAACAATTTCTATATCCTATAATTATTAAAATTTCTTTAAAGAAAGGCTTTAACCTTTATGATGTGCGCCATGAATATTTATAATAGTCAAATGATGTCCTTTTTGGGTTATAGACGGACCTCTCAAAGTTCGACATATGGTAGCAACTTTATAAAGACAATACCGTTCTTCTTATCTTTAACTTAAATTCCCATTTACATAGGCTTATCTGGAGCATCTTGATTTGAGAGGTGAAGCTGTTAGTTTCTTCAAGTGGGAATTTATGTTAAAGATAAGCCGCCGTTCCTAGCATTTGTTGAGGTTTGAGAGCTCGTTTTATAGTCAAAAAAGGACATCGTTAGACTATTATGAATGTTCAAGGCGCTTATGATAAACGTTAAGGCCTTTCTCTAAAATATTTACATACTTCCCATGAACTTGATAAATGATCACAACTTTACAATAATTGCAATTCCAATTAATGATTCCCTAGTACGATATAAATCATCTTTTTTCCATATGTCATAGCATCAGCCTGAGGCAAACCCACAACCGTCTGCAACCAACTACTTGCTTGCAACGCAACTGCGACTCGTCATCTTTGTCTATATAGAATTCAGTTAACAAACTTCAGATTGAAATTCTTTTATTTTAAGTAGAGGAGCAAAGTTAGTCATGATAAAAAAGAAATCAGGTAGTGATTTCTGCATTCAATAATCTTTCTATATACTTTTACTAATTTTGGGAATAGTAGGTGTTAATGAAAATATATTCACAATTTCATTTGGGGCAAGGACAGAGTTTTGTTAATCAAAAAAGAGATAAAAGTGGCATAGAAATTTGGACAGTAGACATGGTTCATGTGGAGATGGGAAGATCTAGCAGTTATTCCGAAAATATAGAAAATAAAGAGAGGTGCGAGAAGAGAAAAATGTAAAGAAGCAAGAACTAAAAAATGTAATAACTGTCTTAATGTTTTTTTTTTTGTGAAATGTGATGAAAGAAACGGCTTTTATTAAAATGAAATATATAAAAAATAGATTGTATCAATATTGATAGAATGATTGAGAAGAATCAAAGATGGTAATCGAGAAAAAAAAACATTGTTTTGTAATAGTTTAAATGGTTTGTGTGAATAAAAATGTTATACGTGCTAAGCAAAGTTTCCATTCTTGTGACTCTTTGAGCATAGAAACCTTCTTTCTACTTCATTTGGATAGGAATACAGCTAAACATATTTTTATGGGAAAAACAAATAATCGTAATGATTGATGTTGGCACTATTTTTTAAAGAATCATCCATATTTCAGTGCTTATATAGGAATAATTTATAGTACTCTGGATATTACTGATACAGGATTTCTAGGAATAACATCTGATGCTCAAGCATATTATAAAATCCTGAGCAATAAATCACGTGATTATTCTATTTTTATTTACTTGTTATTTTGTAAAAGAGAAAATATATTATTTTCTTAATCAGTCTTTAAATACTGTCACTTCATGTGTTCAACACTAGTGTCTTCTCTAAGTATAGTCTTTACTTTTTGACAATTTGTCAAATGTTATATTTCAAGGAAAGGTTAGGGTTTTAAAAATGAAGATTTTAAAAAATGTTATCACTTTTTATTTGGTATGGATACATAACAGAAGTGTAATTCAGAGACTTCAGACCACTTGTTGAGAGCAAAAATAGGTGTCACTTCTGTCATTGAAAGAATTAGAGACTGAAATGTAACTGGACTGGGTATATTACTAAAAGAATTGTATAATATGTGGACAGTTGAAGCCATATACAGGATCTTAAGAGATTATAAAAAATCTATAAACAAACCGCATGTGAGATAGATGGATGAAATAAAAGCTTATTGGTATGGTATGGAAAAAATAAGAATATGGTTGGAGAAACTAAACTAAACATAGAAAGACCATCTTGCTGTGGATTGATAATGCTTGAAAATGATGATTTCCTTTCTTTCTAATTCCATCATTCTCTTACTCTAATATTTAAGGAATTTCTTTTTTTCTCTTTGAAAGATGTTCGTTTTACTATATTGTTGTTAATGTCTAAAACACAAAGCGCTCTTTTGACTTTTTTTTTTATCTTGTAATATCATTGAAGTAAATCTTACAGGTAAGTTTAATGCCAACAAAATATGTTACTTATTATTTCCTTTTACATCAAAGTTTTAAATAATAATAATAATAAAATGTCGATATATAAGGAAATAATACGTAACATATTTTTGTTCATATAAAATTTATTTACAAAATTTGGGTAATAATAGTAGAAGTTATAAAAAAATCAAAAACAGTTTTCTTTTTATATACTGTGTAACAATTATTCAAACTGGGTATATTTAGGAAAAGAACTAGCATTTCGAATTATAAAAGTTGATACTCAGTAGATATTCCTACAGTTTTTTCTAGTGTTTATAACTCATATTTATATCAATGATTATAATAATTTATTTATTTTGTGCAGCTTTATTTTGTCACAGAATTGATGAGATTAGTATCAGACAGCTCTTTAGAAATTATAATATAAAATTTGAATGACAAAGACATTAGATCTGTTCCCTTTAGATCTCTGTAGAAGTGACATTTTCTGATTAGTGAAGTGTTTCAACTCAGATGAAATTTTTAGTAATTTGTTTATGTATTTATAGTTATTTATGATTTTTTTTATAAGATATTTATTTTAAACCAAAAATCTATGTGACTTCATTTATACTTTATTTGAAAATATTCTTAGTTACACAAAAATAGAGGCAGATTTTACTGAGTAATCAGAATATTATTTTGTCAATATCAAGGAAATACAATAAATTTAATGTTTAATTTTAACATATAATTTCATTCTAATCCTAAAATATGTATTGGAAAAAAAAATTATCATTTACACAAACATTCATTCTGCCTTATCAGGCACTGAGAAGAAAAACCATGGTGTTTCTTGATCTTAAACTCAGAGGTAAAAAGCCAATAAACTCACCATGCTGGCAATACAGAGACTTCAGACCACTCGCAGAAGTATGGAAAGATGTATGTTGGAAGTAACAAGAAGAGATCGAAAATGAAATGTTTTGGTAAGAGGACAAACAGGTGTTGCCTGACCTCTTTGAAAAAATTGAAAGACTGAAATGGAGTTGGGCTGGACATATTGCTAGAAGAGATGATAATAGATGGACAATTGAAATTTTAAACTGGATTCCAAGAGATTGTAAAAAACCCAGAAAGAGACCACATGTGAGATGGATGGATGAAATAAGAAAGTGTGCATGGTTGATGTGGACAAGAGAAGCTAAAGATTGGAGAATATGGATTAAACTTGGAGAGACCTTCATCCTGCAGTGGATTTATAATGGTTGATGATGATGATGATAAATCCTAAAATTCTCTTAAATTTAAAAATATGGAATTCATATATTTAATATTTTGTTTTTCTGTCTTTTTGAATAGAAAAAAATTATGTCAAATAATGCCAAATTCTATTTTTAAAGTTACAAACTCTCATTAGTAGTTTATTTTTTTATTTTACATAGTTCAAATATTAACTTTCAAAATGTCTATTGCTTGAAAGCTTACATTTGTAATAAATAATATAAATATTATCAAAATTCATTGCTATCCTCTTTGTTCTTCTTTGTAATAAATTGGCTGAAACATTTCTAGCATCCAACCCACAAGTCTGGTTTTCCTAACTGAAAGTGTACTCTGCTACATTTAATACAAATAAATATAATAAAAGGTTTTTTTTCCAACATTAGAAAAGTTTTGGTCAATTTATTGTAAAGATTATCAGTATATGATATAGAAAAAAGTTTTAATTGTAAAAATAAATGTTTAAGTAAAGAGAAAGTTCACACATAAAAAAGATGGAGTTGGTCCTGACCAGATTAAAGAAAAATAGTGGAATAATAAAACAATCAAATAGTTTATTGTTTGGGAGATCATATGATATTCATGTACTGTAAGTAACAGAATAAATATAATTTACAGAGGTTTAATTTTCAAGCTTTCCATTCTGCAACTGACTTCAATGCTAATTAACTTATGATAAAAAGTTAATTTTTTATCAATTATTTAATTTATAATTCTAATTAATTAAAATCAATAGATAAAAATAAATCATTTGACAAATGGTTTTGTTTTCAGGATTTCCTAAAATGGCCAAATGCCAGAAGTTTGACAAACATGAAAGTGTAATCCACTGAAAATAAGCTATAAAGTCCGCCATTCTACTACTACAAGTAAACATTCTGAAATGGTATTATTTAGCTATCATCCCATTTCACCTACTATGTTCCATAGTAGTATCTTTTCCCTAATTATCCCAGACCATGTATATAAGCTTTTAATAATTTATTTTAATTGTAATAGTATATATTTACGTGTATGTGCATGTATTTGTATATGTGTGCACATCCAATAGTCCTATTAATGTTATAATGCATATGCTGTTATAAATTTAAAATTTAATAAAATGATAATTTAAATTAAGTTGTGTGAACATTGTTATATGTGTGTAATTACCTACATATATATGCAAAAGAAGCCTGTAATGCAATAGATTTAAAAGAATTACAACTTTTAAATTAATTTAAATTTGCATTATTTTTAGTTAAAAACTCTTTATTTAAAGGCACTTTTATATAAAATTCAATTCCTGCGGTAGTCCCACACACATATATACTAAAATGTTTACAAACTTAAACTTTAAAAAAAAAAGTTATCTGTTGCTATAAAAATTTGTAATTCTTAGAAAACCATCTGCAAGTAATTAATCAAACTTGGAATCAAAATTTTAATGTCTTTTAAAAATAAAAACTAAGAACAAGGTGTGACCTGTTTGACCATTATTGTTTTCACCAAGAAATGACCAAAGTTTTCATTTTATGTATTTTTAATTATTGAGAAAATTTTGTAAAAAGTTGTAAATAGGACACTCGAATTACTAATTTTTTGGGTATAAATAACTTTAAATTTTCAGTAGGGGGATTCACTTTGGTTCACTTGTTAACTTTTCTACCATGAGAACCTTTGGGTAAAATCAACCACTGCCCCTCCCTTCTTGGGAGAATGGTCCATGCTCAACACAAAATTCAAGATCCACAGCCTGCCCCGAAGACATCAGAAATGGATCAGCCCAGCCTAGAATGATGATGATCAGCTACAGAGAAGCCTCAACAAAAAAGATACAGTAACAATTTTTCCCACAGAGCTCTTTAAAATTAATTCTCATAAATTTATAAATGACTATCTAAAACTCTTAAGCTAGCTAATATTAATCATGCACAAACTTCTAAATTGTAATAATGTTTTGATAAACTAAAAGCTAATTTCAATCTGTAAATTTTGATTTTTATAATAATACCGGTAAACTTGCCTATTTATGAACTTAAAATATAAAACTCTAAATACTTGTTAATAATAATTTATTTAGTTATTATTCTATCTTTTAATCTGCAGTCATGCCTTTCTTATTTGTTTTATATTTATTTTATAATTTATGATATGCCCAGTTCATAATGGGGATTGATTTTATGAATAAAGTTTGAGGCGGGAGATGGTTAAAGGCTCTCCTAATTAAGTAATATTTCTCTTTAGCACACACACACAAATCTCCACTCTGGAAACCTAAATATATTCCATTAAGCTATTATGTTTAGCTTATTATTATTATTGTCATTAAAATTAGGTTTGCAAGTTAATAAAGTAATTAGTTAATAAATGCAAGAATGAGAGAATATTATACATATTGCATAAGTCCCAGGTATGCTTTAACCCTCTTTTAATATTTATAAACTGTGCAGATTGGCTAATAAAATAGACTACTTTTAAGTATTTTTAGCATGTTTTAAGAATTCTAATTATGAACTGGCATATGGTAGTTTCATGGAACGAAATTATAGAATTTTGCATATTTTTAGCTATTAATTGATATTATGTTTAGCATGGTGAATGTGTCTTTAGGAAGCACCTACATGCATATATGCCTTGCTGTATGTTTCTCATATTAATGGGCTTCTGGTTTTAATGGCCACCCCATTTACTTAGTTCAGACAGCTCTTCTTTAGAACTGCAACATAAGGGTCCACAAAGTTTTTATAAGCTGCTCCGATCATCGAACTATATATTCAATTTATTCACGGTGAGTCATATGTTCCATGGAAACCAAGTATACCTGGGTCTCATTTTACAGGATAGATAGGTTCCTCAGAAAACACACACAAATGAAATCGGGCAAAAATAGATGTAACTTACATTGAAAAAGGGGGGTGTGGTCTGTGATTTTTCAAAATTTGTGTAAAAGCAAAGCACCAATGTAAAATTACTTTAAAATTCACGCAAAAAAAAAAAAATAAGGAAATAAAATATGACTAATAAAAAATTTCAAATTTGAAAAAAATTGATACAAGACAAACTTTTTTTAACTATAATATTTAATTTTATTCAAAATAATATATAATTTACAGTACAGTAATTTATATTTTTATACACATTTAATTATTATAGCTATTTGCCAAAAACACATTCGTTTGCAAACAACTAGCACCAACTTCACACTCATGTTGTGACAATGGTTTTCTGGTGACAATGTAATTAGTAATTAATTTTTGAGATGATGATTTTATTAATTGTTTATAAAACTAACAACTAAAAATTAAATTCTTATTTTTGTCTTTAATTTTCAATTCTGTTTAAAAATCAAATTTCACATCACATTATTTCAAGTCGCCATAAGTAATTTTTAAATTGTTAATTACAATTAAAAATCAGATTTTAATTTTTAATTGTCAAATTTAATTGTGCCCACTGCTATTACTCAACTTTTAAAAATAAACTTGCTGACACTAAGTGATTAATAATTGATTACGTTCTTTTTTAAAAAGCAAAAACAAAATGTGATTTAAAATGCAAAATTAACACGCACAATGTTTGAACAAATTTACATTATAATCTTGTAAAATTTGCACATATATAATAATAATCTTGTAAAATTTAATGTGTGTATACATAAAATATGGAAATCATGATTTTAATTTCATTATTGCATAAAATCTTACTATTATAAAGCACTGAAAATATTGAAATTACTAAGTTGAAAGTCGCATTCCAATAATGTGCTATTACTTTCAATATAACGTAAGTGCGCAAAATTTATTATTTAAAGTAATAGCGCATTATCAGAGTTCAACTAAAATCATGTTAAATAAGTCCGCGTAAAAAGAGACCCAGGTGTACTTGGTACTGAATTCCCTGAATAATTACACATTCAGGATGCACACCTTTCTAGTAATATATATAATGCCATAGTATCTGAAGTCATACTACAAAGCTCCAGTTCATTCCTCCATAATATAATGTAATCTTTCAGCACTGATTTAAATATGTAATCTGATTTTGCCGTATATACTCCACATAGAGCCTATTGCAACTTATTAGGTATTGTTAAATAATATTTTATTAAGTGTTATGGTGATAAATAATCATTCTTGCACCAACTTAACCATCACAAACCTAGTAGGTCAGGATTAGTACAATTAAATCATGAATAGACCATAGATTATTAAACTTGTTATAAACTCTTAAATTATAGTGCATCAGATAAGATTATGTTACCTGTGTGTGTCTTTCAATGCATCCTTGTTTATTTGATTTATCTTAATTAATTAAAATATATTAAATTATAATAATTGTGTTGCATATCATTCGTAATCCATACCAAATCTTAGTTCAATCTCTTAATCGTAAATCTCAGTTGTTTTTTAACATTACTGTTACTTATTAATATATGCATTACCTAGTGGGCCATAGATGTGTGTGTTTATTTAAAGTATAGTAATTTTAGTTAATATTCCCAGAGTCTCTTGCTCAACCTTTTGCTACTGCCAGCATACAAACTAAGAAATTCTGAGTGTAGCCTCATATATGTCATTCGTAGGGTAGTAAATCATGGAGTGTTGGTGGAGGAGCTGAGGTGCAATCTGATTTGAGGTCTTAACCCCTCATCTAGATCATCTTTGGTATAATTTGCCATGGCTCTGGATTTTCTTGCGTGAATGTACAAATATGACCAGTACAATTCAGAACCAGTCAATAATCTATTCCATAATTGATTGTAAATGTTTTAGCAGGATTTATTTTTGATTTATTTTTTAAATAACAATTTATTTATTAATAACTGAAAGAGCAGCTAATATCATTATGGATTATCTAAATAAATAAATAATATTAATCTTGATTAAAAATTCTCAATCACCTGTAAGGAAAACCCTAAGTTTAAATATCAATAATTGTGTGCTAACCATTATGCCATGATATGTTTTTTTGTTGTTTTAATTGACACTATTGCACTTGCAAAGAGGTTAATAACAAAATAAGTAAGAATAGATAATAAATAGTATCTTGTATTTAGAAAAATAGTAATGCCCCAGAAGTGAAATTATACCCATAGACAAGATGTTAAAAGCAGATACAACACAGTCCTTAACTTGTGTGACAGACGTGTAGTAAAAATTACACTAAAGAAATATTATCACTATGTGGATAATATCAAGTCTAATGAATGACTAATAAAAATTATTAATATTTTAATGTTTTGAATCAAAGTTAAAAAGTGGTTGGAAATATTTACATTCTTTGTGCTTTTACTTAACATATTCTTTTTTTTTTTTTATCTGTCTGATGAAATCTTGTAACTCCGTTTTTATCCACTTCTTAATTTTTGATTTAGTTGAAACATTACATAAATATTTATCCGATGATGGCAATATATTTTGTTTTAGACTTTGCAAACAATGTTAGCAAAAAATTAGTGAAAAATTTATTTCAAAAAATGTATTTGGAATTCAATACTATTTTTGATATTGCCAACTAGTGGTAATAAATTGTATTTAATCTTTCTTCATTCCTAATTTTTTAAATTATATAAAACTAAAAATTTAAAACAAAAAAATATCAAATTTAAAATAAGCACTTTTATTCATATCAATGCATTAAAAAGTAATAAAAAAATGCATTAAAAAATAAAATATTTTTCTTTCAACTTTCACAAAATTCTTAAAATAATGTGAGCAAAATAAAATCATGCTGCATTCATATTCAAAAATAGTCAAATTATGTTTTTATGTATGAAAAATGCATGCATTTATTTTGGGTACATATTATCAATGCTACGTAAAAGATAAAAAAAAATTTTTTTTTACTTTTAAGTGATGTTTATTTTGTTTTTTATTACATTTATCTAAATAAAAGTATTTCATTATTTTTTTCCTATTTTTTTTATTTAAAAATTTTATTATTTTTTTATCTGTCAAAGTGTTGACCGACACGAAGCGAACCCGGGCCAGCTGCTTGGAAGGCAGCTATGCTAACCGCTAGGTCACCAAAAGTAATTCTAATTTTCATTCATCAATAGATGGCAATGCTAACTAAAGATATAAAATTGTCATTGTTTGTAAATAAAAGATTCATAGCTGACAAGATCTAAAGCTATTCAACCATCAAAAATATCAGAAACCAAGCTATGATCACGTATCTTTAGTCATTAAATGTAATTCTACAACTTTGCATGGGATATAATTCTAATCAATTAACAACATTGGATTCTGGTTTATTCATCAATTATTTAAGTCATGATATTACTATAATTGATAAAAATAGACTATAATGGTTAACAATATGATTCTCTAATATTCCTTTAAGAAATAATTTCTACACTTAACTAATCTAATACTTTGTGTTTTTATATAAAGGGTTTTCAAAAGAAGAAGAAATTATTAGCAGGTGAATCTAATAATCTACACCTATTATATTGTTAATTTATAATCATTTATTATAGCAGTATGAACTAATCCAGCTTTTTTCAACATCTTAATTCTTTCAGTAATATTAATAATATCTGTTTTTTTTTTCCCATCCATGTATTTTGATTTCAACCCTTTCCTTATTGTTCCCAATATACACTTATGTCCCTCTTTATTAATTAAAAAATGTTGCCTTTTCAACAGGTAAAGATTGTTGATTGCTAATGATACTGGGATTGTCTAAGTGTTAACTAATTTTAATGATTATATATATATATATATGTGTGTGTGTGTGTGTGTGTGTGTAATCATTCAAATATTATTATTATATGATCTAAAATATCCAAATTGCCCTTCTGTTAAGTTCAATTCTGAAATTTATGTATAAAAAGTGACAAAACATACTTATTTAGAATATTACTTTTCAAACAAATAGGGATATTTCCTTTTAATATTATTGCCATCAAAAGTACATCATCAAATTTGAATACTATAATTAATTTCATTCAAACGTTTGGTTCTATATTTCTATTTTTATTAAGAATATCAAAAGTACTTACGCATAGAACTTCTAATTAACGATAATCAATCTTTATTAATCATATTTTAATAGTAAATCAATACAGCGCTAAAAACGCAATAACCGCAAAGCTAAAGGTGTGTAGTATTTTATTAAATCATACGCTGAGCGCTTTCAAGAGACACGGTTCTCATATTCATAGCTCTTATTGTGTAATGGCTGTTAATTTAATTATATGCAAATATATGCAACTTTTAAGCACATTTCTTGAATACGGAGTAACATGATTCTTTCCAGTTATTGGTTTTTAGCGCTATATTGATTTACTATAGCAAGCCAACAAGCAAACAAGCAAAGTTTTTAAAAAAAACTAGATTCATATAATCATATTTTAATATTTTTTTTTAGCTTGCAACTTAAAAGGACAAAATATTTTGTTAACATATGACGAAAATCCACTTTTTGGGTATAGAGTAAGTTTTTGTCAAAATTGTACTGCAATTGAAAAGCAGGAGTTAATCAAAAAGTTCATGCGATTGAAGTAGGAAAATCTAATGTGTTATACATTTCAACATAAGTTGATAACATCTTTATTATTCATAATACAATGTACTATAACACCCTAAGATCCATTTACGTTTAGTAAGTTCTATCCAAAAACATTAGTTATCCTTGGATTATCTCATGCAAAACTAGGATGTTAGAGTGTGCCTTTATAAAATTACTCCATTCATTTATTTTATAATTAAGAGGCTGAAAACAAACTGGGTTAGACTTACTGCTCTTGTGAATGATTATAAATTTACAGCTGAAGTTTAATGCGGATCTAAAGAGATTAGAAGGAGCTTATATATATGATGGATGGAAGAGAAAGAACAGTTGCTGGATTGATGAAAAGAAGAGATGCCATAATAAAACCATTGGATTAAACTTGGAAAAACCTTTTGACTGCAGTGAATTGATATAATTATTAAAAATTAAAATAATGAAATGCTATTGTGAACCCTAAACTCAGCTCTGAAATTATTTAGAAATAAATAGTTTGTTGACATTAGATTTACAATACTGTGATTATTATATTTGTTCTCCCCTCCTCCAGAAGAATATAGCATTTATCCGGATATCACTGCAACTCATATTTCTAGCAACAGCAAAATTTTCTTTAAACTCTGCAAGTATAAGTCTTCAAATTTCTCCCATATATTATAACAATAATTAAATGATTAGATAAAATGACATTCATATAATCACCAAAATTTAGCATCACTTTGAATTAATAATAATGTACACAGTGAAAGCTTCAATACATTGTTTAAACGAGGGGTTAAAGAGCTAAACATTTGTGGTTCAAAACTCATCTATCACTTCTGGTGTTTAAACATCACGTGAAATACCAAATAACTGACTGTACCATTATTTATTGAAGTTACTTTACATGTACTAATCTTCGATCAATTCTGTCTTAAGTCAGAGTAACATAAAACAACATTTTACAAAAAGTCTGATTAAATATCAATCAGCCTTGAAATACTCTCTTATATCTCAAAGTTAATCAAAAGTTTAGTTTCAAAGAGTTCATACATGGACATTCTGATCGTGCCCTAAGAAATATATTCACTTGATTTAATTTTTTCTACCAACTATATATATATATATTTAATGTATCTTAGAAAAACTTGATTGCTGTCTTCAGGAGGTCGGCTAAGGGCAATTAACCTTCTAGGTATATGTCTATAACAGTTTTAATTTACTCTTTATTTTAAAACATAAATATTAAAACTGTGATTTGTTTGAATGCTTGAATTCATTCTACAGAGCTTGACAAAGATTTAAACTATTTAAAAAGACTTTCATATTTATCTTCCATCAAAGACGAAAAAGATTAACTTTCGAGCAAAAATTTCTAAATATTAAGCATTTGATACTTACAAAAGAATTTTTTAATTCCTGTTCTGAAGCTCTGATTATCCCACAAGTTGTCAATAATAATCCTAGAAATAAATAAAACGTTCTCTCTCCTAGATGGAACATGGTTAGATAATTACAGCGAAGAAAAAAAAATCTTTTCCTCTTATAATTTAAAGAAGAGAGAAAAAAAATAAACGACTTCCCGGATTCACTATATGTATTTACAGTTTAATTGATAAATGATTTTCCTGGAAACGATGTACTGTCTTATATAAATATAAGTCGCACACATACTTACTTGTTGAAATAAAGGTGTGCACGCAGTTATATATATTTAAGTCCGTGTCCCAAGAAGAATATAATTATACGAATATTGGAAATTCGCTGTTTATTGTTATTGAGTCATTACTCTACATTTTAGAAACGAATCCATTATTATCAGATTAAACGTTTACAAAACAAGTTTGTCTCTGAATAAAAAATATCTCTACAGAATTATTTACTGTTAAGAGTAGTTAAGACAATAAATATTTAAAATATATAATATATTTCAATTAAATAAATGTATACAGTACAAGGATAATTGTGTATAAGATGGAACAAATTAAATCAGAATTAATATATATAGAATAACTTACAAATGTAAAAGCACATATAAAAAATATATAGAATATTAACACCCTTTAAAAATGATTTATTAGGTAAGGAAACTGTTAACAATTCTTTATATTATCTTCCTTTGATTTATATCAAGAAAAATCTTCATTCATTAATTTAAAATATATGCAATAAAAAAATGCAGAAGTTTTCAAATGCTGTTTGTTACTATCAATACCAATTTGAAAGATGACCTTCCAAAATAAAATAACTAATTACATCTGTCTTTCACTTCTTAGAGAAATAGCTAATATATCAACTGATTTTTAGAACAAACTTCAAGTAAAACCTAGATTGTAAACAGTCTTCTTTAATACAACTAAATATTAATCTTTACAAGGAAAATATAATTTTGGCACATAAACATTAAGATTTAATAATTTAATTATAATTTAATATCAAATATGCAACAACCAAAGAAAGAAGTGCTTTTAATTATATATAAAGACTGTAGTAATGAACGTTTCTAATGTGCCCTTCTCTTTCTCAATATGTCAAGTTGCTTTAATATTTCAGCCAGAAGACTGGTTTTCATCAGAAATTACCATTCTTCTAGTTGAATTATTACAAGAGCTGTATAGAAAAATAACTATATTTTATTTTCTATTATATTTATTTACATATTTCCTCTAGATAGTTTCAATGTTTCTTATTTTTCTATATATGTGAGAGAAGACCCAAAAATTACTGGACCATAGACTCCTCCATTGTCTCTCCTACATTCCTCAAACTTACCAATGCTCAATTAATCCGCTAATTTAAAAGGTGGTTCCTTGAGGCAAAATTTCTTGGATTTTCTCCTCAAAATCAACCTTCACTCCCCACCAATCAATTTTTGGTCAACTGTAGGGATTTCACCAAAATCTTTCCACTATGCCATCTCTGTAAAATCGACAATGAAACCCTCTAAGACTTCCTACCCGAATGTCCCTTTTTGCTTGGAGTGAGATGTGTCATCAACTCCTGCCTTTCCTCACACAAGAACACTATCTTCAATCTCCAAGGATCCATCAAAACAGGGATCTTTGCAACTATCAGACTTTCAGTTTTCCTCATAACCTTTATTTACTAAGTTTGAACTCATACTATATATACAGTCACAATAATATCCTATAAAATAACATAAATTTAAAACTTATTTATACTAAGTACAAGGGCACCATATATATAAAAAAGCAAGTTATGAAATTTATGACTTGTACTTGGTACAAATAAGTTTTGAATTTATGTTATTTTATAGGATATTATTGTGACTGCATATGTAGTATGAGTTCAAACTTAGTAAATAAAAGTTATGTAAAATGTTTTAAATAGTTTAAAATCATTTTAATACAAGATAAATAATAAAAGTAATATAGTGTATCATTTAAGAGGTAAAATTAATGAATATTTATTGTATTTAATTGATATAATAATAAAAACAATTGGTAAATGGCAGTAATAAATGTTTCATAAATGTATTTAATATATTTTAAATAATTATTTGTTTAAATTATTATTTTAAATAAATTAGTTTTTTGTTGTTCTGGAATGTTCTAAAGGTGTCACATATCTTAAAGGTGTTTATGCAGTGCCTGTGAGCTTGCATTGTTAGGGGGGAAAAGATTGATTTCTAGTTTGTTAGTAAAAAAATTACTTACATCTCTAAATGTAGCAAAAATTTAAGTCTAGAGATAATATTTTTAAAAAGTAATAATTAAAATTATTAGGGTGTTTAAATATAATAATTTTGCTTTGAGAATTAATATTTAGAACCATTAAAATATTTAAATTTTTTTTAATAAAGATATTTGATATTTAATAAAAAGTATTTAATATTTAAAGTATTAACCCCTCTTGAAAAATGATCATGTCAGGACATTCTCATTTCTCAGAAACCATCAATTTTTGAACTATGGTAGTGTTTTATGCCTATTTTAAATCAAAACATACTGTAAGATGCTGCCCTCTCTAAAATTATTTTACAAGTAAAATATCAATAATATTGACATAAGAAGCTACAATAAAGGGAAAAGTCAGGCTTTCCTAGATGCTGATTAGTTGGTTCATATTTCAGAAAATAGAAGAGCATCTGTCAATAATTTTCACTGCTCCAAGTTCTATTTTGACTTTGAAAATGAAAATTAATGTCTTAGAATGTTTTTTTATTATTTTTTGTACATATTATAAATTATTTTCATAAAATATGCTGAAAATATAATTATTTTAAAAAAATAGTAAGATTTTAGTAAAAAATTGTATACTTTTACACGAATGTAAATTGAAAAAAAAGCCAGTGCTAACAACAATTTTGACACCTGTCAACAATTTTCATTGCCCCAAGCTCTTTATTTCATTTTCAAACAGAAATTAATAATTTAGAGTATTTTGATGGCATTTATTTACATATTATAATGTATTTTGGTAAAATATGCTGAAAATATAATTATTTTAAAAAAATAGTAAGATTTTAGTAAAAACTTATTTACTTTTACACTAACATAAATTGAGAAAGAAATCAATGACATCTGCAGCACTTTCTAATTTCTTACAAACTTTCTTTTTAGGTCTTTCACTAATTGAACTAACATAAAAATCCATTGTATTTAAAACCTACTTTATATAAGAATATCCCTGAATACTCCTGAGTTAAATCTGGAATTAAAAAAAAATTAAACACTTGAAAACATCAGGTCATAAATTAACCTTATCATCAGATAAGAGTTTAAATAAGAACAAAAATGAATCTCTCCAATCTTTTTATCATGTGGATCATATAATAATCCATATATATATATATATATGATCACTGGATGGAGCTTGCCAATAGCTCTAATCAAGCTTTATTTTATAAGTGCTGAAAAAAAAAGAATTCAAAATCTCTATCAGAAAGTCCCTATCTCCAGACCAATTGATTTTGGGCTTATGGCTCACCTCAGTGGAGCACTGGAACTCTAGAAACTAGAGTAAAACTACTAACTCAAAAGTCAGCATTTATAAAACATGCTACTATCAATTTGAAAGCCTGAAATTTTCAGACACGTAAATATCTTCAAATCCAGCCTTACAAACCAGATAGCTATATGGGTCTGAGTTCAGCTCAGTTTCTCCATATAGTAATAGCCTCTGCAATATAGCATCACAAAAGCCTTCTAATGTACACTTATAATAATTAATAAAACAAGTCATAAATTTCATAACTTGCTTTTAAGCTTGCATTTAAATGATCACTAGATGGAACTTACCAATAGCTCTAATCAAGCTTTATTTTATAAGTCCCAAAAAAGAAAGAATTCAAAATCTCTATCAAAAAGTCCCTACCTCCAAACCAATTGGTTTCTTATGGCTCACCTCAGTAAATCGCTGGGACTCCAGAAACTAGATCTAAAATACTAACTCAAAAGTCAACATTTATAAAACATGTTGCTATAAATTTGAAAGCCTGAACTTTTCAGACATGTAAATGTCTTCAAATCCAGCCTTACAAACCGAATAACTATTTGGGTTTGAATTCAGCTGTTTCACCATATAGTAATAGCCTCTGCAATGTATGGCAAAACTCAGTTGAATTCAGACCAATATAGTTATCTGGTTTGTAAAGCTGGATTTGAAGACATTTAAGTGTCTAAAAAGTTCAGGCTTTCAAATTGATAGTAACATGTTTTATAAATGCTGACTTCTAAGTTAGTATTTTAGATCTAGTTTTTAGAGTCCCAGTGCTCCACTGAAGTGATCCATAAGCTCAAAACCAGTTGGTCTGGAGATAGGGACTTTCTGATACAGATTTTGAATTCTTTCTCCTTTGAATTCTTTCTCTTTTGGCACCTATAAAATAAAGCTTGATTAGAGCTATTGGTAAGCTCCATCTAGTGATCATTTAAATGCAAGATTAAAAGCAAGTTACGAAATTTATGACTTGTTTTATTAATTAATTATTTATTTATATATATTTATTTATATATATATATATATATATATATATATATATATATATATATATATATATATATATATCATTTAAGCCTATGTTTTAAAATAAAATATGAACAAAACATAAACACTCTTTTTCTTTTAACATATACAGAGATATTATACCATCTAAGTGAAAAGTTGGTCCATGGCTGTTAGTTCTTTGTTTCTGATTCTAATGCATAAAGACAATTTTCCTTTAAGTAGAGAAAACAAGCATGAATGATAACTATCACAGATTTGAATTCAATTACTTTCATGTTTAAATTCCAATATGTTCTTTTAAGCATATAAATGTATCCACGTTTTTTTAAAACAACAAGTATTTAGTTGAAGTAAAATCACACATCACTGGCTTTATTTTCCTTTTTCATTGGTAATAATGTATAAAGAGAATTATTTTCATTAACAAAATTCAGTTATATCCAAGTGAATACTAAATGCTAGCTTTTTCTTTCCAAACTAAGAAAGTGATATTTAAATTGCTTAATATCACACATAAGTTGAGTTAATTGATTTGTAAAATTCATTGATCAGAATAAGATATCCATATGCTGCACATCATGGGATTTGTAGTAATCATAAATAAATAGATGGAATTCTAGATTTTGACAACTGCTGACTTGCAATACAACATATTTTGGTTTGGTTTTGTTTTACATTTTGATATATATCCCCTGGAATTTTATCAACAAGCTGCCCCAATTGAATGGGCAGATAGTTGAGTTTATCCTCCCATGATTTGAGAAATTAATCACTTAAACAATATAAAATGTTAACACGTTTTTTTTTTTTAAAGAATGTAAAAATTTCAGTTTTAGGCAAGAATAAAATAAGTAACAGCATTCATTTTTGTTTATAACATGCCCTTGCTGATGTTAATGTAGTTAAGATAACTGGTGAATATCACTCAATGATCATGCAATCTTATTGTGTAAGTGTTGACTGATTTAATTATTACTTATAAACCCATTTAGCCTTGAACATTATTACACTTAATATTTAAGTAATACTTTGGGTGCCATTTGAATATATATATATATATATAGAGAGAGAGAGAGAAAGAGAGAGAGAGAGGAGGAGAGAGAGAGATCATGACAACTTATTAAACAATAGGAAACATCAATAGCATGTTATAATATGAAGGTCAACAATGAGTAATAAGTATATATTATTAATATAAAGATAAAAATTTTGAAATATTGAGATGAGAATCATATTTTCTACTGATCAAAGAGATTATGAATTCTTTTACCACTACATAAATTATGTCTCACTTGGTAATATTGTAAAGGTCTGCAAGATGAATAATATTAGATGTGATAAAACGTTTAACAAGAAAAAAATTTATAAATAGAATACACTTATTAAACTATGATTTAAAAGTTGTATTTAATATTGGACTATTTTCATCATCTAATATTAAGTATTGAATGTGTTTAGAAAAATTTAACTTTATTTAAACATTCCAATTATATTCAACGTTAGTAAAAACACACAGGTTAGTATAAGCACTATTACTAACAGTTAAATGTAATTGGAATATTACTAACAGTTAATTGTACTTGGAATATTTAAATAAAGTTAAATTTTTCTAAAGACATTCAATACTTAATAATAGATGATGGAAATAGTTCAATATATAAACACAACGAAAATATAAATCTTCACGAAAACACCATGATTTAAAAGGATTTCTCTTATTCTTCTCTTTCACTTTCTTTGCATATATTTATATAATCATATATATATTGCTTATAACACTTCTTTCTTATACACTTTAATGCAACAAATTTTCTTAAAACTTCTTTACAGTCGAAACTGTAAGGAGAATAAAGAAGTTTTTAAGAAAAGTTGTTGCATTAAAGTGTATAAGAAAGAAGTGTTATAAGCAATATAAATTATTTAAAAGGATATTAAAAACTTTTTTAAAAAGATCAATAACACAAATTTAAAATCTATTGAAATTAAGAAGAGGAGAAATTAAAATTTAAAGTTTCAAAATATATTCTTCCAATTCACATCTTAAGAAAGTGGACCGTATCCAAGTAGCATTTATTATATTTCGGTACATAAATTAAAGATTATCAGATCAGAACAAAAAATAATAAAATGCATTAAAATTTCTGATTGATCAATATTCAAAAATTATTGATACACAAATATTATAGTTTGCTTGCCAAATTATTTTTTATGGGATTTGTGAAAATTTATTAATAAATGTCATTGAAATGGAAATAATTTTATAATTAAGAATTTATCAATAATTCTGCGCTAACACGCTTAGCTTAGAGCACTTTAATATTGTAAAAATTATATGTTTTGCCTGTGCTAAAAAAATTTTAGAGCATTTTTTTAAACAGAATTTTAATTTGAGGTTAAATTAATAAGACTTTCGGTATTATTACATATATTTTTAAAACCTTTTTCAATGTGAGTTTTTAAAAATAAAACGAGTTCATTGCAAATTCTTACTGGACTAAACCAAGCTTCCTATATAAGTAAATTCCTCTCAGTTACTAAAAAAATTTTTGTTAATGTAATTATTTCATATACATGTAGGAAATGCATACCTAATGATAATGGGTGATAACATTTTGGATTCGTGTTGAATTTATGACTTTAGAAATGCTAGAGTTTAGTTTTGGAATAAATTTTTAGAATAGTAAATACTTTTTCCAACTATACATCCGATTTAGATACTAATTTTTAAAAATTAAGAAGATATACTATTTCATCCTGAAACATTTCTTGGTTTAAAACAAGCAAGATTAAGTTCAAGCACTCTTGGTAGCTGAGAGGTCAGCGCAGCCGCCTCACAAGCAAGCAGTTGCTTGCAGACAGTTGTCGCGGGTGCACATCCCGGCCGATGCTATGACATATAGAAAAAAAAAACATTGTCAAAGAGAAAATTATAATTCCACTATAGGGATTGTATTCACACAGAATGTAATTTTCCACTAATAATGAGGATTGTCTGTAGTTAATCTAAATTATTTTTATATCATAAATACTATTTATGATTTAAGAATCATTATTTTTAAAGAAATCATATCTAATTACCACTTTTCAAAATGTAATTATAAATTTATTTCACAATTAAATTAAATTATAAATTAGATTTACAATTAGCATTTAAATTAGTTTCCTGATTGGAAATTTCAATTTATCACTTCCCATTGACAATTAAAATCTCGGCCTTTATAGTATATACATGCGTATTTAAATGAAGATGTATGCTGTTTTCTTTAATGTAGACTTTGCTTATTAAAAGTAAAGCAATTCCAAATATTTTTACATTTTCCCAATATGATTATTTTCGAGTTATGTTTATTATTCTTTTCATATAATTAAATAATGGTTGTTGTTTTTTTTAATGTTATTGTATTTTGAATTTGTCCTTTTTCTATTCAGTGTATAAATCAGTTGGTCAGTAAATGTGTGTTTAGCTGGTCTTAGGAAATAAAACAGGGGTTTTAAAACGGCTCACAGGCTAATTACTGTATAAGAAGCCTGCTGAACAATGTTTTCTTTTGCTGTTATTTTTAGGAGGTAATATTAGAGAGATCTTTTGAATTACTTATCTCTTTATTTTGATTTCATCTGCAATATCTAAACAGTAATATTAAGGGCATATTTAAAATGATAATCCTACTTTACTGCCGTATTCACAAATTGGTGTTTGAATCCAAATGTTTCAGATTCCAAGTAATCTCAATATATTTTGATAGCTAGCCTATTGCTACACTAATATCTCCTTCAACTTGTAGTGAATAAATTAGAATCTTTGTATAATTTTCTAGATATTAAGAATTCTCAGTTAATCTGGATTAACAAACAAATATCTATGCAATGACAATAAAACTAGAACAAAAATATGATTGTAATCATGATCTGTAATAAAGACATCATACTCCTAAATATAATGTTTACCAATGTCTTTAAACAACATTAGTAATACATTTTTAATTTGTAATCATGGTGTAATGAATAAATAAATCATTCACTAGCAGTACCTTATAAACTAAAATCATAAGTGTTATTCTGGTAATTGAAAATGAAAGTGTAGTTGCCCACAGCCACAATTCTATTATCACAATTAATTATAGGTTGTGTGGCACCCTCTAGTGTTGGATATTATTGCCTACAATACATTACTATATATGTATGTGTGTATTTATTAATTAATAGATACATTGATGACAACTATCCTTTTATTAATAGATAAAGATATAGTACTTAGCCATATCTATGTTAAATTCGAATAGTTTTAAACTTTTTGATAATTAAAGATTTCAAGTAAATTTAGTATTTTTTCCAGCTTTATATCACTCAAACTAGTCATTTAGTTATTAATTAGCAAATGGAACGTTGTATATTCATTTACGTAAAATAAAAGCAAAAAGATTTGAAAAGTCTCTTCAACATACATTGGATTAATGCCCTGCTTATTGTTTTAGGTTTCCCAATTCTTTTTTTCTGAAAAATCGTGAAGAGCGCTTTGCAATAGAATCTTTAAAACTGTTTTATCTTTTACCTATAACATCATAACTTTTCTCGATATTGTAAGCTTTAGTAATTAATAATAGATGACATATGATAGATATTTTATAGTTTAAGTGTTTACCTATATATTATATGACATATATAAGTTATATAAATATTATTTTATATTTCTGCTTAATTAATTTATAGTAGAATTCCATTTACTCTTCTTTATTAATTAATAATAAAATATTGCTTGTTTGTTTTTTAATGTTTTCGCAAATTTGAACTTCACATAAAAGTAAGAAGTTAAAAATATATTCAAAAATTATTAAAAGTTCTGCAATAAAAATAATAAATAAATCTAATATCAATAAAATTTAAAATAATATTAATAAATGCTGTAGTAATTATTTTTTATTTATCATTAATTATAGGTTTTATCATTTTACTATTAAAGGGCGTTTTATGAATCTTTTTTCTTCCTCTCCTTTCTCTTAATCAAGCTACTTAAAATTAAAAACAATAAATAATTTCAGTTAATGAAGATAGTAACTTAACATCTAATTTTACTGATTTCAAAAGAAAAAGTCTTATAAATAAAAAATTAATAAATAATCGCTTTGTGTCTATATTTGTCATGAGTAAGATATATGCGATATATATTTTACACAAATAAAATAGTAAATGCGTAAAGCAAGCGAATGGATGAATTGCAATAATAATTGGCTATTTGAGTTTATTTCGCTAAGTACTTTCGAAGGAATACCTTCATTATCAGGCGAAGTGAATTGCGGAGTAAAACTGTTGCTATGAGAAATGCAAAGTGTATGCAAATTATGTTTGCCATTTTTGAGAAATTGCATAACACGTATCTCTTTTGTGTTCATCGAATTACAGTCCAAGTTAATAAAATAACGCTCTTTAATCTTTCTCTTTAAGTCGTGACGCTCACTGCACACAACTCGAGGGTTGTCTGAAATGCAAGGGTGGCTTGCGGAAATATTGTGCTGCACAAAGATGGATGTGTGCCTGAGGTCGGTTGTGTTTTATAATAAGCATACTGTGCTGTGAGAGCCTTGTGTGTAATGTTGTCGTCGTTTCACCATAATATGATGCAAGGCAATTGTTGTGCGGACATGCTATGTTGTATACTGCTTGCTGTGTGTGTATTGGAGGAAGCTGATCTTTAGTATTGTTGAGAAATCTATTAAAATTGGGGGAGTGTGATAGCATAAGCTGAAATTATTGAAAAAAATACTGTATAAATTCTTCTGCATGTTCCTTATATATGAAAGAAGGATTCGAGGTCAACTCTGTGTTTTTATGAGCTTAGTATTAGAGGAACATTGTGTAAAAGAATCTTGCAATTATACTCTTGTGACGTTTTCTAATTCTAACAATTTTAGAATTAGAAATTTTATATGATATTGGTAAGCTGATTAGCTGTTACATAGCATTTTTTTATATTCATCCATGTTATGTAAAATGGCAGGCCTTATGACTTAATCTATTGGAATTTTGTTTCTTTACACTCTCTCTACACATTTTGTTTGGCACTAACCAATGATTTTACTTATTTGCCAACAATTTTATCTTTGATGCACAAAAATTGACTATAAAGAATTATGTTGTTCCAACTTAAAATAAATTACTTTTGATATCCACCAGAAACGGATTCTTTGGAAGCTATTATGAGTTTGTAAAACCTATCTATGGGAAGAAGAAATTAAACAGATTCTATCAATATTCTGTTCAAGATATCCAATATATTGACCACAGTTATATCTTGGATTAGAAGAACTTTCAAATATGGGAACGTGGATTTAAAAAGTGATTAGACTTTGTTTATCGGCTTTGAGGCAAATGATCCGATAAAAGTAGTTGAGAAACCAATAACATTTTTATTGAAACAAAACATAAACCGGAGTTATTTCTATTCCCCAATCTGTCTGAATTCAATGTTCCTTCGTATTTGACTCCATGAAGTTCATCCAATCTAAAAGTGTTTGACCAGTTTTAATCATTTACACAATATTAAAAAATATTAAGAGAATTTAGGAAGAGAAGAGTAGCACAATTAGAATCTAAATGCTGCAGAAGATTGTAAAATAATGTTTCAAGCATTTTAGTTAAAAATTGCTTGACCTAAAACAAAAGCAGTTTTATAATGTTTGGACTTAATTTTATCATTAATCGAGTATTTGCTTGTGAAATAAATGTCTCCATGTGGAAACTAAACTTTAAATTAAAGAACTTCTGTTTAAAATGGCAAATTATATTTTGAATGTAGCTGAATGGATTAAAAAGAAATCTGAAAAATAGACTGAGATGAAAAGCAAAAGGCCACAATTACAAAAGACAATGAGTTGTCGAAGGAATTAGATAAAAAATCTCAAAGAGTGTTTAAGAAAGATAAGTAGTAATATCATAATAATATTTTCAAAGATTTCTTGAAAAATGTCATCATGAAGTTTATAACTTGTATAACAAATATCAAATAGATGAAAGATATATCTGATAAATATATAAAAAAAAATTATTTTGATGAGCTACTTTAAAGAGGTGAATACTGCAATAATAGAAGATGCGATCATATTACATTTGCAGTCCTTATTAAGAGAAGTCATAAGAATTAACTCATTGCATTAGAACGTTTTAAGGAAACAAACAAAAATCAATTAAAAATTATCTAAATTATAACAATTAATCTGGAAACTAATTAATAAATTACATATTGAATGAAATCAAAAGGAAGATGTTTTCACAGAGCACAAAAATTATTATACTAGATCTATTATAGTTGTAATTATAAATTTATTAAACGCACATTGATTACGTAAGTAATATTTACTGAGGCTATAACCTCGACAATATGCGTATAAAATGCGATAGTAGGGACCTCTACTATCGCATTTTATACGCATATTGTCGAGGTTATAGCCTCAGTAAACACCTGTAGAGGTCCCTACTATCGCATTTTATACGCATATTGTCGAGGTTATAGCCTTAGTAAATATTAGATCTATTATAGCAAATGGAAGTAAGATTTAAACTCTTTTGTTGAAATAAAACTGCCATTTATTTAAGGTGGTTTGAGAAAAAGTCAAGGGATTTCTATTGCACATTACTAACAAGTTAAGGAAATCTAGATAAATGACTATTTGTCTTTATATCAACCGTATCAAATTATAGAACGTTGATAAAATGGGTATATCAGAGCATTTTATTGTTCTTACAAGAATTCTGTCTAGGGAACTGCAAGCTAGCGGTTAGAATGCGTTGGTGAAATGGTTTCTCAGTAGCAAAAATTTGTGTTATATATTATCACTCTATTTATTGAACTTGTATTTTTGTGTAATGAGCAAATATACATAGGATGAAGATAAATACTGAATATTAATAAGAAAAACTAGATAGAATAAAGAGAAATATTGGATTTAGAATCGCAATTTATATAAAAGATTTGCTTAGCTAGGTTTCAGCTACAGATTAATTGCAAAGAAAATTAAGCAATTTCACAGTAAACTAATAGCTAACCACAAAAATAAGGATAAGCCTCAAATTACCCTCCCTTATATTCCCAAAGTATCACAACAGATAATAGAGACTTTAACTGGGGAATTTAAGGTTGGTTTTCGTACTCCCCCTAATTCTAACAGACTCATTAATAATTCAAAGGATAGAACAGACCCATCCCAAACACCCCAGGTGATTTACAGCATGTCATGTCCACAGGCCAGATGCAAAGCCATATACTATGGGGAAACTAAGGCCACTGTTCACAACAGAGCTGCTCAACACTTGTATACCTATAGAAGAGCAAAAAAGAACAGCGATAACTTTTCAATATTTCTGGAACATGAAAAGCAGACTGGCCATGTGTTCGAACCAGGCAACCCCAGGATTGTATGCCCTGAAACCAACGACTGTAAAAGAAAGATCAAAGAGGCTTACTTTATTGTTTGCGACAACAATTCTATCAATAGACGCGACACGTATTTTTCCATTTCAAAAAAATGGTCAAACTGATTTGCATTTACATTTGCATATTTGTTATTAAATAACACTACGTAAAGATTTGTTACTTTCGTCGGCCATGAATATGAGGGCAAACCTCGAAAGCGCTTGGCCCATTTAATAGTTTTAAGCTAAATTTGTTTTGTTTATTTGGAAGCTTCTTCGTCATCGAGTAAATCGTTTTTAGGCTAATGGATAGATAAGAAACATGAATGATCTTAGATTTGTTAAAACTCTATATTTACAATTAAAAATATGTAAGATCTCAAGATTCTCATTAGAAAAAAAATATGAGATTGTAGCTAAATGTGAAGAAGCCAATGATTATGATGTTAGAGCCATTGATTGGATTATTAACCAATATTAAAAAACTTAATAAGCAAGCAATTCATTACTAATGAAATATAACGTTGATACTTCCTGATAATGAAAATATTATGACACGTGATTGCTTATTATGTCGAAGCTGCAAATATTGGATGTGCAATCAAAATTTGTCCAAACCAGACTAGGGCAACAAAAGGGATTTGAAATACATTATAAAAACTCACTGTACATTATAGAGATTATAAATAAACAAAATCAAATAATTGATTGCTCAGAAGGTCATATGACATTTAAAACTAGAAATAATAAAACATTTGCCTATGAATTCTAATTAATTCTTGAATCCCATACTTTACACTATGGTTAATCATAGAGTCATCATAAAGTACATAGATTGATTTCATTCTAAAGCTAGACAACAGATATATCTCCAGTAGTCACCATTGTGGCTACTTATACTATGTCATAATTAATCAGTTTTTTTTATTAATAACATATCACTCTTATATTGCTCTCACAGAACTATTATATCTAAACAAATTCTTACTTATAATATTTTATAGTTCGATTCTTGAACCATAATAATTTCTACCTCATTCTAACAATAATTCACTATTACTTTAGTTAGTTATCAATTATAAAATACATACAGCTACAAATAGATAAAATTATATTCAATAATAGCTGTCAGATGGCAGATATTAAATTCAAATATTAACAAAAACTATTATCACAAAGCTAATGATAATATTTAAATAATGTATCTATTATCTGTTCAAAAGTCTGAGAAAGTATAATCTCTTTAAGTGTAATATCCTTGGAAGGATATAAATTTTGAACCAAATGATACATGTTAAAATTACAGATAATACTAATTGAATTCTGCTAATCTAATTTTTAAAATTATTTATATTTTTAACTTTACATTCTATTTTTTTTTATTTTTTAAATTTTTTGTATTCCAGGTTTCAGTTTAAAAATTAGTTTCCTTTTTAGATAACACAAATTTGTAGTTTAATAATTATTTTAATTAAAATTTACTTTTTTGTAGCTCCAAATTTCACTTAACCATTATTTTCATTTCAAGTTATCATCAGTTGAGACAGTCATAATTTTGGATGGATTAATATATAAGGGTCATTTTTCTTCTATATTTATTTGGTGAAATTGTTACATAGTTAGATTAGTAATACTCAGTTTTTAGCAAAAGCATATAACATACTTCTTACAAACTCTGGAATAGTATATTGCTTTTCAAAAATTACTTTTTTAAATAGTAGTGAAATCAGTTTAACTTCTTATTACCAGGCTTAGCTTATGACTGTTCTGCTTACTGCTGCTGAACTTCTACTAAATTTTACTGTTCACACTAGCTTCTGTTTTCAAAAACAGCTCTGGTATCAATTTTCTATCCAATCACATATCTATCTCAGAACTAATAGCATTAAGTATTGACCAATTGATTTTCTTTTTATAAGAAAGATTTTTTTCCACAAAATATCTATTTGTACACTATTCTTCAGAAATAAATCTTAATATCTTGTAATTTGTTTTTTTTAATTACTTGAAAAACATAACATTCTATTTATATATTTGAAAATTCCATTTATATATTAATTTCAAAAACTTTCTTTATTTATTCAGTGATAAAGATCCTAATTCTTTTAAGCTAAATGGTAAACAATTTTTTTAAAAACAATTAATACCTTTTTATTAATTAAATGATAAACCCTTTTTAAAGCTTTTACTTCTTTTTTAATTAAAAAAAATATAAATAAATTAATAAATAAAACCACACCAGAACCAAATTATTACATTCTTTTTATCTTCTTTAAAAGCAAATCTAATAAAAAATAACTAAGAAAAACTAAATATTTATTTTATTATAACAATAATCAAATATGTAAACATTTTAATAATTTTAATAGACTTAAACCTTTATAACAACTAGGTTATCCTGAAGCTAACATAAAAAGAAATAATACTTTTTAGTAATTCTGCATATTCAAATATGCTATCATATTTTAATGATACATTTCAGTATTTGAGTCAGCTGCATCACACATTAAACTATTAGAGCTTTATTGAAATAAAAGAATTTATTTTTAATAACAGTATTTTAATTTAAATTTATTGCGACAGTGAAACAAACTTTCATCCATTATAATAAAGATTCATTATATATAAACACATACAATACTGATAATCTAACTTATTAGGTGTCTTCTATCATTTGAATAAAGTAGGCAAAACCCTCAATATATTAATGCCACTCAGTGCAAGCCAGAGTAATCAATGGATGCCAGAAGCTTACTCTGGCTTGCACTGAGTGGCACTACTGTATGGAGACTTTTGCCTGTTTTAACAGCTTGAGAAAGCATAAGAAATGGTGATCATATGATGTTGAACAAAATAATGAAACAAAATAGCAGTTTGAAATATTATGACTGGCAGAATTATTTATTTTGATTTAATCTTGAGTACTTATAGTGTAATAAATAATTAAATATATAAAAAGTAATAATTAAAAATACATTTTAGACTAAACATATATATTAATAGGTCTATTGGTACCAATATTTTTATTTTTAATCAGTTTCTTTTTGTAGGTATAGAAGAAAAAAGCGTTAGTAATGTGAGAACAAAGAGAAGAGTAAACTGATTATATAATAGCACCAATGATTAAAAATAGATTTTGATTACATTCTGAACTGAAATCCAATTTTTTGCTGACATATATATATATTCTTTGATTATATAATGTAAAATGATATATATATATAGTCTGCGTATAATTTTGATTATAAAGAACGTTTACATTTGATCAGACAAGCCATCAATAGATGCATTGTGAGATCAAGCCGAAACGTCAGTATACTGATGATCAAAATCATGCATGAATAAACCCTAAAATATATTCTTTATGCATGTAACCCTTAAAAATCTTCGTATCACATATATATAACTGTCAATATTTATTTAAGTTTTCAACAATATTATACAGGTTTTAAAGAGTGCTACAAATGATGTTACTGTACCGTGTATATATATATAAAACTAACGAATACGTATTTATATATAACTATACATTAGAAATGAACAAACTGTTCTTTTGGAAAACTTGTATCACTGGGTACATTTCCCTAATAAAATATGGATTCAGGAAAACATTCACAATTCTAGGAGCGCTATGACTAAATATATGGATAATTGTATATGTCTATAATCTATGTATACATAAATAACACATAAAAAATATCACTTCATGGTGCTCGATTTTGTTGTATATGCATCAAGTTCATCCGTTTTTTTTAATCACGAGAGAGAACACAGCCATAGCTGTGATTAGTGCTGTCAGCGTTGTATGCGAAGAGAATAACGATAAAAGAGCGTGATTCATTATACAAAATGAATATATAATGAACCAAAAAGATAATACTATTCAAATCAGCAAAAAATTAATATTCTTAGCAATGTAACCATGAATATGACGTGAAAACGTCGAAAGTATACTTGGTACAATAAATATTGTTAAAATTTTATATTTAAACTCTGTGTGAGTATTAGTTTACATTAATATATATATATATATATGTGTGTGTGTAAAGCACTCTTTAAATATCCTTCTGTAGTTCAAAACTTTTTCAGTACCTTCCTTCCTTAGAAAAAAATATTAAATTAAGTTACAATCATCATCACTGTAATCAATCACTAAGAATCATGGCTAAATGTTTTTCTTTTTGTGGTTTAATCCTCTGCATAAAAGCATTTAGATATGTTTTTCATATCAACAATTGGATAGCAAAGTTATCTAAAACGGAAAATAAAATCCTTACCTTACGCGGAATTTAGAAAATTTTCAAATTTTACCCAGATTCGAACATACTTTTTGATCGATACGCAGATGAGCTAATCATTGCACTACACAGAATTATACATACATATTTAAATTATATTTATTTGTAAAACGTGGCAAGTTATTCTTTTCTAATTTTTAGAAAATAGCTATCAATAGGGGTTAAAGTATAAACTTGTATTATTTTTCTTGCATACTTTATTTTTAATTAATAAATCCATAACTTGAGAAATATTAATTCAAATCTGGTTCTAGAATTTATTGGTAACATGTCGATTAAAAATCAAAGATATTTATGCAAAATGTTTGTTAGAGAAAGGAAAGGATTTTGTTCAGGAGTTAATGAGAAAGGTTAAAGATCATCATTTTGCCTATAAATATTTCTTTAAAGCAATTTATCCCATTTATTAGCTCTTGTTTTCATCGCAAGTCTATGCGGTGATAAATAAACTTCCCGTTTGGCTTTTTTCTCTTTCTTTGCCATAATTTTCATAATGCAAATTATCTGCTTTTACGTTTTTCTTCTTATAGTAACAACTTGCGGAATGAAATTTCATGATTGCGGTAAGAATAAATTATTGTACGTTTTAAGTTTTTATCTAATCTAATACTGCACTTCAAAATAAGTTTCGATTAATAAAGTTTTAGACATGCTAATTATTAATTGACCAATAATTTCCTTTTAATCGAAATAAGTTATCAAAATATTTTTTAAACAGAATTCTTTTTAATAATAGAATTGATAATAAATAATGTTTGATTAACAGAGATTTTTACTTATGGAATTTATTATAAGAACAAAAGGAGTAATTGTATATATCTTATGCTAATTAAGATTTATAGTAGGAAATAGCTTTCATTAAAATTATATTGCTAAAATAATAATTAAGAGCTATTGGTAAAAAGCAAAGTATTATCTAATTTGAGTTTATTAATAGAATATAAATTAATATATATATCAAGTATTAACTACTAATAATTTATAAAGACTAATGAAACTTTCTTACTTAACAATGAAGCAAAATTAATCGCAATTTAAGAACTAATATGTGTGTGTGCGTGGGTGTGTGTGGTGAATGAGTAATTTTTGTGATGACTTTTATAATGTTGTTGAACCATAATCAACACCCTAGAACTTAATAAATAAATGTCGTAATAATAGTTCAAGGGTTATTTAAAAGCTTCATTCGAGAATGAAAAAATATCCAAATCATATTATTAGAAGTTAGTAGCGTCTGCCTCCCTATAAATATATTCAACATGTGCCGAATAGACTTATTGATCAAACCCATCTTGCAATGATTTTGAAGATAGGAGTCATTCTTGCATCATATATCAGATGTAATGTTTTTAAATGTTAGGGTTATGTTTTAAATAATGAAGCATTTCGTATTAACAAAAGAAATCAAATAGGGGAAATTCATATTAAACAAATCAATGTTAAAACAATATTAAATAGAGAAAAAAGGGAAAATAAGTACTTAAACGATACATGGTGAAAGGATTTATTTATCGTTAGACACGGATGAATTTTTATTGTTAAGTTTAAGCTTCCCGAATAATTTACTAGCTTGAAAAAAAAAAAATATCTGCTGGGTTAAATGAATAAACGTTTGCAATCAACTTCTCACATTGGAACTCCTAGTCTCATGACTTTCTAAACAACCCATCATGTGATTAATTATTTACTACCTATACTGATAAATAAAGATATTTGAACTCAGGATTTGCAGTCTATATTAATCATCTTTTACATATCAAACAAACGATACACATGACCACACACATGTAAAAAAGATAAATGATCCCTAATATATATAATTCGTATGTGTGGGAGATTACGTTCTGGCTCTACTGATGAGTGCTGATTCTGCACAAAATACATGTATTGGAGATCATTTCTCTTTTTCGCACGTGTGTTGTCATGTATATCGATCGTTTGAGATAAAATAGAGGGTGAATACAGACTGAAAATCCTAAGTTCAAATCATTTTATTTACTATAGTAAACATATTGAATGAATAAGTTAATTAGATATATTGATGTAAATATTTTAAGATATTATATAAAAGTAATCCCGATTTAGTAATGTTTTCTTATTTACGTTGATCTAAAATATGTATTGCTAAATTTAAAACATCTTATAAGTAAAGAAGGGTTTTAAGTTCACTACGATATGAATGTATCGAAACCATTAATAGAAAAATATGTATTTAAAGTGTTTATATGACAATGTATGTATGTGTTCATGAATATACACGAGTTGATAATACTGTACTCAATAAAGGGACTATTATTCATATAACGTTACATGTTTCTTTTATGTTATCTTTTGAATATAAATTAAAGCAATGCTCTTGTTGATATAGTGTGTTGAAAACAACAACAACTATAATAATACACTAGAGATAAATTTTGTATTAACTATACAAACAATTATGAATCACAAATTCAGCAACATATAGAACATGCTAACCTACTATTCTGTTTGTTTGATATTATGCGATGCTAGGGGGGGGGGGGGTTACTTTTTCTATATCAAAATCTGTCTTTCTACGTTTTTAACATTTTTTCTAATTTTACTTCTTATTCTCCACTATATTTTCTCTTCAGTCATATCTTCACAATGAAAGCAATTAATATTAAACTTTTTAGAGTATGTCTTTAGATTTAAATGGAAATGAGATCTGCCTCTCTGACAGAACCCATGCTCAAAGTCATTACAACACGATTTTAAACTTATAAAGTCTATTTCATACGTTTAATTCAATGAAGATAATCGAATCTATGTATCATACCTAGAAAATTGAAGTACATCTTGTTTGATCTTATAATATTGCTATCATATTTTTAAAATTTTATGAAATCTCCTTAAATGAAATATTTTTAATGCTTGATTGATAAGGGATTGAAATTTCATTTTTATACATTAAATTAGATAAATTAACAGCTTTGTATTAAAGCTATGTAACTTGGAGGAATAATCTGAAATCCGCATATAATAATGCAATTTCAATTTAATTCATGTCAGTTTATTTGGTAGAATTAACAGATATTTCAACTAAATGTAAATACTCAAGCAGTATTATAATATATTACTTATTGATCTTTTCTAATACTTGTTGTACAGTAATTTTAAAGCTTTCATTATTTAGTTTGAAAATATTTTTAATCCTAATGTACTTAGATTAGTTGAATTTTATTAATGTTTCTTACTGTTGTTTTATTTTTAAATTTTACAATAATATACAAGATCTATTAGCAATACATATTTAATTTTTTTTTAAAAAATGATAATGTCATTTGATAATCTTATATAATGATCTCACTTGATATAATTTTCTTTAAAAATCACATATCGTTAATAAATTTTCTTTTATACTGCCTTGAATATGGGGATATTTTCAATAATACCAGTCTGGCAAGCATTACAACTAAAATAAAATAACATTAAAACAAACTTTAAAACTCACAGTAAGCTTACTTTTTATACAGAGTCAATGAGAATAATAATAAATTAAAATAATATTAGAGTTTACTTTACTTTGGAATAGTAATTAATAATCATTTATTGCGTGTGGATAAATTATCCACACACACTGTCCTTACATAAGTATAGATCATATATCTTAAGTTTCTATTAACTAGTATTTTCCACATACAATATAACTTATCAGATGATGACTTAACATTATTTTAAACAGACTTTTATTTAATCTAGCCAATTTCACTTATCTGTACATTAAGTAATATTTACTGAGGCTATAACCTCGATAATATGCGTGTAAAAATGCGATAGTAGGGACCTCTACAGGTGTTTTAACCACAAGCTTACGCTATGGAAGAAAAGAGGGGAACCCTCTTTACTTCAACCTACTTTATCTGTACATTTTAAATCTACACACATGGTTCTAACATCGATCAATAATTGTGTTTTCTGTCTTGTGAGAACCTCTTTATTACTCAACTTGCAGTCTATCCATTATTATCAGTTCATTTTCATAATAAATCTAATGATCATATCTCCTGCTTCATTTATTATTTGTTTTATTTTACTGTATCCTAATCTTTTTGAGTGCACGATTTAACGAAGATAATAATAACAATAACAATCTATTGTCTGCATAGAATTACAAATTTCCATTAAACATTATTTACAATAATAAACTAATATATATATATATATTTTCATGATCAAGATGTCTCAAAAAAATATCAAAAAATTTGTTTCACCATTAACCTATGACTTACTTTACTGGAATTGCAAATCATAAAACTATTGTTTAAAATTATTGGAACCGACATATCAAATATTTTTCAATTATTTCCCAATTTTTAAGTATTAAACCTATGATATTGTTCTTTTCGCTTTAATATATTGAATATTGTTTTTTAACAATCAATTACTATTAAAAATAATACCTAAGACTTTCATATTTTTTTAAAGTTAAGTTGAGAATGAATAACAATTAAATAAATATTCCTTTCTTTATTCTTGACTTAACAAAACCTTTCTGCAGTTCTTCATGAGAGCAAAAATATATAGATTTGTATAAACAAAAAACATACATTAATAATTTTTATTAGACATTCTTTAGATTAGAGATTATCCAATAATTATTGATTATTGGATAATCTCTAGTTTAATAAATGATTAATAAAAATATTATTATACTTTAATTAAATGATTTGTGTTAAAGTTGTGAGGGTGGCGCGTTTAACACTTATCAATTAAATTGTAGTAATTCGCTATATATATACACTGAACAATGATAAAGATATGCGTAAGAGATTATAGTTTTGGTCAATTGACGAATGTTGGTTAACATGAAATGTGCATCTTCGGAATCAATGATGTTTTTCACATGATTTTGTAGTATATTTATGATTACATCCCTCTCTAAGGTCTTGTGATGTGATGTGATGCACTGTGACTTCTCCTTATACGGAATCAGGAATCTCTCAGCTTAAAAGTGAATAGCAACTAGTCCCTACCTTGCGTGAAAATGGTGTAGTAAAAATCACATTATAAAAATATTATTCAAACAAATATATATTATCTAAACTATATATAAATAAATATATTGAATTTTATAATTAGATTTCTATCCCCTTAAATGTATATATAATATTCATGCGTTTAAAATATAATCATTATAAAATATTATATTTTAAAAACCAATATGTAACTATAGATTTATTTTTTTCTGTATTACATTTTATTTTTAGACAATAATAATAAATATAATTAAATCTTAAAATATTAATGAATTATTAAAATTTTATGATTTATTCTATTTAAAATTTTAATTTGTTTTATTAACTGTATATACATAAAATCAAATAAAATAAATATAATCAACAAAAAAATTCTGAGATAAATTCTACAATATTCAATATATCAAAATACAATAAAAAACCAGCAGTAGATATTACTTACTTTTTTATATTGATGAATTGAAAATTGTAGAATTTATTCCAGAACTTTTTGTTTATATATATTAATAGCTAAAAATTTTCCTTTATAATTTTATTTAGGAAAAAATCCACTGTCATATTTTAATAGGGCAAGAACTAATGTAAACAGTAAAGTGTTAATATTTCTTTGCATTTAGAATGATTTTAGAGAAATCTCTTTTATCTTGATAACTCCCATCTCCATTTATTTATTATTTACTTCAAAAAAGTACGATTGTTTCACAGAATTTAAAATATTATATTAATGTTATGGTAAGTGGTAATAATCTCTTCATTTTTATAATAAAATTTTTCCCATATGGATTTTATTAATGATTTTTTTAATTGGAAAAAGTTTTTTGGGATAATCAGCATAGGTCTAAGACAGGGCAGCCAAACTTTTAGATGTTGAGGATGACTTTTTTGGTGAAAGTGTACATGAGGGCGACTACGTTTTTTTCAGGGCTTCGAACAGGAAACCAGAAAAAAAAACGTTATTTTTTCAGGAACAAAAAAAAATAATGGTTAAAAGTCCTGTTTTTTTTAGACTGTACTTACAAATTGGTATGTTTTTATAAGGGCTTTTTAGGTACTCAGAAATATTGGTAACATCTTTAGAAGATACAGTCTGATGATTTTTTTTCAATAAGACATAAACTGTTGAAGATTGTTCCTTGGTTGGTGAAAATCCAATGTTCTCTGTAGACTAGTTGTAATTATCTAGGTAAAAATTTTGTATAAAACTAAGGCTGATAGGTCTGTAATTTCTAATAACTTCTTTATCACCTTTTTTAAATATTAATATTAATACTGATTCTCCCAATCATCTGGTACATCTTTATCATTTAGACATTTAATATTGAACCAGGTGGGGGTGATCGAATTATAAAAAACTATAATAAAATTTTCTACTCTTTAATATAAACAAAATTGTGAAAACATTATAAACAAATTGTTGACTTCCTTTATATATATATATATATATGATATAATTACTTATTATAAATTCGATTCACTCCAGCTGCAATTTAAATATTACAGCACCCGATTCCTCAGACAGAGAAGCACAATACCAGAGGTACCTGTAGCCAGACTGAGGTTACACAAGGTATAACATACAGCCATATTTCCACGTTACAGAACTTCTCAACTTCTGAATTCGAATCCTGTCATTCAAAGTACTTTATTTGTTTTGGAGTAAACTTCAGGTGTCAGTTAACTACAAGAAATAACTAACATACCCTGAATGATAGCTATTAACTCAATGCCTGAATATCCCAACTAGATCAGTGGAAAACAAATATAATAAACTGCTTTAATTAGTGGTATTAGTAAAAGAATCTACCGACAAATACTAATTTCCAAAAATAATTTATTTTAAATATTTTAAAAATTAACTTAGAACTAATTTATGAATTCATTCATCATTTCTTCTCTGAATAAAATAATACATAACATCATATATAATGCACACATATTATCCATCAACATAAATTATAAATAAATTCCAAGCATTAAAACCTTACATAACACACATATTTTACAGTAAGGTATCTGTATGTTTAAGAAAGTTCTGCACATAAATAGTTCTTTTTATGCTGGTTATAGAGTTAATTTCAGTTGATCCTAGAAGCTTCAAAGATTGCAATGGCTACCATATACTAATGACACAATGGGAACGGGAATAATAATAATAAAAAATAATTACTGTTACCTATAGGATTTTTAAATATTTCTCTGGATATACGGCAGCTTCTTCCTGTATGATGCAGGTTGTAACAACCAGTTGGAATTTGGATTGTTGCCAAAAGTGTTTTCTTGCTGCATTTTAGTCTGGCAGACAAATGTTTAAATGTCTCAGATTGTTAAATATTCATTGCGGCTAATTAGAGACCTTTAGATATTCTAGGACAGTCAGAGACTGGAGCACAGCGGTTATACTTCTTATTAGCAAGGCATGTTTTTTTTCTTGGCATTCACAAAAATAAAATTTATTTATACTGATTGAAATAACACTACTTAATAATTATCTTTTCTCTGATGATGACCTTTTTGGGGGCCTATTTATATACTATTACTCTTAATGTTCAGCTTGGTTAACATTCTTTTTGATTAAATTTATTAATTAAATTCCCATTATTTGTTCATTTTCCTTATTAGATTAATTTACTTAAGATAAGATCTAACTTTTTAATTATTCCCATTGTTTATTTGAAGCCATTGCTGATTAATTATTCCCATTCTTTATTTGTAGCCATCTTGGAATTTAACTTAATTTTTATATTACAAACTTTATTTTTCATTTTTTTTAATTCAACTGCTTTTTATATGTACACATATATACATATTTTAATGTATTTTAAAATCAACCCAAGCATTTTCCTATTTTCTTTTAAATAAATGGAAAGAGATACTTTTTGTTTAGTTTTAAGATTTCTCTTTTTTTCTCTTTAATAGTTTAATTTTTTGCTAAGTTAGATTCCTTCCCCTGGGTTAATTAACTTATTCTAAATTATATTTTTGCTAAGTTAAATTTTCTCCCCTCTCTAATTATTCTTTAAACTTTCTGAATTATATTTCTCTTTCTTAAACTTTTATAATTAATTCTTTTGAACCGAGGTTTATTTTAATAATTTCTTGATAAAATAATTCCGCAGTATTTTTGTTTAAACTTCTTTAGCTAATTATAAATTCTTTTGACATTAAAATTTTATGATAAATAAAATTACATGTATTGTCAAGCGTCGTTAGCTGAGAGGTCATCGCAGCTGCCTTGCAAGCAAGTAGTTGGTTGCAGACGGTTGTGGGTTCGCCTCCCGGCCGATGCTATGACATATTAAAAAAAAAATTACATGTATTGCTATATATAACTTTGCTAAAAAAATCTATTTTTTCACGTGCTTCTTTTTATAAATGAATTATAATTCCATCATTCCTTCAAGCCTTTCCTTTCTTCATAAATTTAATTGTATGTCTCACTTCCTCATTTAAAATTCAAAGTAATTCGGAAGATATAATAGATATAGCAGATACTTGTTCTTTATTACTATTTAATTCTTGATAGAAGTCTTTTGCCCATTTAATGATGTCATCTCTCTTTTTAGTAATAATTCCATCGTCTTTCCTTATTAGAGATATAAATTTCCTACCAATACCAAATTGTTGTTTTACATTCTTGAGACTTTATTCTCTTCTACAGTTTTCCTTGCTAGTTTACAGTTATACTTTTTATATCAGTTTCAACTCTTTCCTGCACCATTTTACAAATTTCGAGATATTCAATCCTTTTTAATGCATCATTTTTGTATATCTTCATATTTCTTCTTTTCTTCATAAATTCTCTAGTCTCAATAGAAATTTTATTGGTCAATTGCTGCTTTTTTCTACCAACTATCTTTGTTGCATTTTTTAAAAGTTTATCAGTTATTTTCATATTAATTTCATTCAAATCTGAATCATGTTCAAAATCTACTAATACTGTACTTCAAACTGATTTGTAAGTTCTAATTTAAATTCATTAGAGTGTTTCTGAAGATTAGGAATATCAACTGTAAATATGTTTTTTAATAATTTTTGTCTCTATAATTTTGCATTAACACATATCTCACTTCTTACTAATCAACGATCACTTCCTGTGTTAAATTTATTATGAATATTACAATCTTGAAATATGTATTTTCTATTAGTCAAAATATAATCCAATTCTGCTGTACCTTCATTTGGATGCTTCCATGTCCATTTCCTTTTAACATTTTTCTCAAAAAAAGCATTCATAATATAAAGTTTTACTTTTTCTGCAAACTTCACACGTCTATGTCCTCTCTCATTTCTATTATCATAACCAAAATTACCTACAGCACTTTCATTTTTCATTTGTTTACCAATTCTAGTATTAAAGTCTCCAGTAACAATTTTAAAATGTTGGTTACTCTGAATCAAAAGCCATTTGTATATCCATATAAAAATCTTCTACTACTTCATCACTATGAAATCTTGTTGGGGCATAAACCTGAATTATCTGCATTTGGTATCTGCTATTAAGTTGTATAACTAATCTTGCCATTCTGTCTGGTACATCATCAATCTCCATAATGTTTTTCTTCCACATTTTATTTATAATGAATCCTACTCCACTTGTATTTCTAATATTTGTGCCTTTTTCGTAGAGTATATGTTCACTTTTTAAATCAATTGTCTTCTCACCTTTCCTTCTGAATTCACAAAGTCCAATAATGTCCCATTTAATATAAGATAGTTCTTCTTCTAATTCTTGTGGTCTTCCTTCACTTGAGATCTCAGTTATAAGTACCTAAATAAAAAAAAGTCATCAAATGGCAGCCTAGGTCCATAGTAAAAGGATTCTTAACACACTCTGTCTTTGGCTACCAACTGCTGCCTTGCCTCCTGGGAATAAAGCCATGATTTATTTTTGCCTGTCATGATTGTATATATCTATTGGAAAAATATTTATCACTTGCACATACATTCATTCTACCTTCAGTTAATAGCAAACTCCTTTATATTAGTGAATAAATTTAGTGATTGTTTGATGCATCTGTAAAGTAGCATTTGGTAGTTTTGATTTGATACTTTGGATTCTGTGACCATGTAGTTTTTAAAATAGATCCAAAAATTTTGGTCAACCTGCCGATTAGTAAAAATCTACTTGTATGTGTTTTTAAAAAACTATTTCTACACATGTTTTGAAATTGTGTGAATTAAGTGTCAAAGCTTTGTCACATGTACATTTCATAGAAGTAGGTGTATATCTCCTAAAATATTTATTTTTTGGTCCTTTTTTACAAATATTGTGTACTATTCCTGCAGCAAAGAGAAGATAGGAGGGCTTTTCACATTCACATCAATGCATTAGTAACTTTGTAATGTTTTGATAACTTTGTATATGGTTGTCCAAAGAACAACATTCAAAAGATATGGTGTATTGATACGAAATGTGAAAAGGCCTCCTATCTGCTCTTTGTTGCATGTCTAATGACTTCTTATTCTTGCATGTTTAACACACAAGTACCAATAATAGATACATCAAATATCTTCAGCATTACTGAAGACCAAATTAGTAATATTTGAAAAAGAACTACAACTAAATATATATACAGAAAAAAAATCAGGACAGAAATATAAAAGTATGTATTTTGAAATTTCTTTAGATTAATGAGCTCAATATAAAGAAGTGAGATTATGTTGCTATTATTATTATTTTTACTTTTCTCCCCAAATGTAATAATTGTTAATATATATTTTGCCTGAGAGTGATATTTTTGTTCTTTGTTGTTATACATATATTATCATCATCATCATCATCATCATCATCATCATCATCATTATTATTATTATTATTATTATTATTATTATTATTATTATTATTATTATTATTATTATTATTATTATTATTATTATTATTATTATTATTATTATTATTATTATTATTATTATTATTATTATTATTATTATTATTATTATTATTATTAAGTAATAACCTGTAGATTTATACTTTAAGTTTGTCTTCAATATTATAATATTAAATCATGCTATCACACTTCCAACGTAAAGCTATCAACAAATAGAAAACTAAGTTAAATAGCTAAGCGCTTTCAAGAAGATGTACTTCTCATATTCATAGCCAGTTATGATTCTTTCATTGAAATCATTATATAAATAAATAAATACCATATGCAAATTCTATGCAAATGAGTAACTAAGACCATCTTTTAGATATAGCAAAACAAGCATCCTTATGGATTAATGGCAAAAGAGTCCTCTGCTACGAAGTAAGCTTCTTTTACCTTTTGCCTAATATCATGCCTCTCAGTACAAACTAATTTTGCAGATGTGGGTTCAAACACATGTCCTGACACTTTTTGATGTTGTTCAAAAATTGAAGTGCATTCTGGATCCGTCTGTGCCTTATTGCATCTATACTTGTGTTGTGATATCCTAGTAACTATGGTAGCTCTTGTTTCGCCATAGTATGATGTTTTGCATCCATTATGAGGGCATGCCACTCTGTACACAGCCTGTGGGGTCTGATCAGAAGCTATAGTGTCTTTAGTGTTGTTAATAAGCCTATTAGTTGAGATGGGTGTATGAAAACTCAAACAAAATTCCTTAGAGAAAGTTTTATAAAAAGTTTGTATTATTGAAGAAATTATTCAATGTAATACCCCTTTTCCAAGCAATTTTCTTGATTTCAAATAAATTACTATTTTTACATACAATTTTATAGAAATACAATTTAAATGTCATAGAAACAAAATCATATTTTTTTTTGTTCTTTACATCATTATAAATATTATTACTATTCAACAACATACTTTTAACAAATTTATCAGAGTATCCCACACTCAGTAGAATTGTTAACCTCTTATTTCTATAACAATAATTTTGTAAGCAGCTACTTTGTGAGATACAGATTTATAGATATCAGGTTTAATTATAAACTCTTAATATAATTCACTATATCATCAACAACAACCATTATCAATCCACTGCAGTATGAAGGTCTCTCCAAGTTCAATCCATCTTCTCTGATCTTTAACTTCTCTTTTTCACATCATCCCTGCACTCTTTCTTATTTCATCCATCTATCTCACATGTGGTCTCTTTATAGGTCTTTTATAATCTTTTAGAATCCAGTTTAAAATTACAATTGTCCATCTATTATCATCTTTTCTAGCAGTATGTCCAGTCCAATCCCACTTCAGTCTTTTAATTTTTTAACTGAGGTCAGTAAAACCTGTTTGTTCTCTTACCCATATATTGTGTTTTTGATATCTTCTTGTTATTCCCAGCATGCATCTCTCCATACTTCTTTGATTGGTCTGAAATTTCTGTATTGCTCTTCTATTAAGTGCCCAAGTCTCAGATCCAAAAGTAAGAACTGATAAATCACATTTATTAAAACATTCCTTTTCAAACATATTAGCATATTTCCTTTTAATATTATTTCTACCAAAAGCACTTCAAACAAATTTAATATTATAATTAATTTCATCCATTATGTTTCCATCTGTATTAATAATCTGGCCAAGTTATTTGTAGCTGTTAACTTCTTCTAACTCATCATAATCAAGCTTTATTTTCATATTTTAAGGAAAATCCATTAAACATTATTTAGACCTTTTAACATTTAACTTTAGTCCTACTTTCATACTTTCATCTGATAACTCCTGCAACACTTCCTGCATCTCTAATACATTATTTGCAAAAACAACTACATCATCTGCAAAATCTAAATGATTTAAATAATCTCCCATTTACTTTCACTCCTTTAGCTTTTCATTTTAATCCATAAAATACTTCTTGCAGCACTGCTGTAAAACGTTTTGGAAATATGAATTCACCCTGTCTTACACCCTTCTCAATGTTGACTTCCCTAGTATCATTATGTAATCTAATTGTTGGTATTGAGTTTTTATAAATATTCTTTAAAATACAACAATATCCTGGATATATACCTTGATTATCCAGTGCTTTAATCACTGAAGAAATGTTTATACAATCAAATGCCTTTTCATAATCTCCAAACTAAAGCATAATGACAATTCATATTCTTTTGTTCTTTCTATAACTTCGCTCAATGCCCTGGATATGATCTACTGTACTAAAACCACTTTTAAATCCAGCTTGTTCTCTTGGTTGGTGGAAATCCAATGTTCTCTGTAGATGAGTTGTAATTATCTTGATAAAAATTTGGTATAAAACTGATAAAAGGCTGATAGGTCTATAATTTTTAATATCTTCTTTAGCACCTTTTTTAAATATTAATATTAATACTGCATTCTTCCAATCATCTGGTACATCTTTATCATTTAAACATTTGGTATATAACTTTGCTAAAAAAATTATATTTCTTTACAGGCTTCTTTTTATATATCAATTATAATTCTATCAGTACCTGGAGCCTTTCCTTTCTTTATAAATTTAATTGCATATTTCACTTTTTCATTTAAAATTTTGGGCAATTCGGAAGATATAACAGATATAGGAGGTACTTGTTCTTTATTACTACGTAATTCTTCATTGAAGTCTTCTACCCATTTCATGATGTCATCTCTCTTTTTAGTAATAATTACATCTTTTTTATTGCAGATATAAATTTCCTACCAATACCAAAATGTTGTTTGACACTCATGATACTTTTATTCTCTTCTATTGCTTTCCTTGCTAGTTCACAGTTATATTTTTATATCATTTTCAACTCTTTTGCGTATCATTTTACAAAATTCGAGATTTTTCAATCCTTTTTTATGCATCATTTTTGTATATCTTCATATTCCTTCTTTTCTTCATAAATTCTCTAGTCTCAGTAGAAATTTTATTAGTCAATTGCTGCTTTTTTCTACCAGCTATCTTTGTGGCTGTTTTTAAAAGTGTATCAGTTATTTTCCTATTAATTTCATTCAAATCTGAATAATGTTCAAACTCTACTAATATTTGAAACCGATTTGTAAGTTCTAATTTAAATTCATTAAAATGTTTCTAAAGATTAGGAATATCAACTGTAAATATTGTTTTTCTTAATAATTTTTGTCTCTCTAGTTTTACATTAACACGTATCTTACACCTTACTAATCGATGATCACTTCCTGTGTTAAATTTATTAAGAACATTACAATATTGAAATATGTATTTCCTGTTAGTCAAAATATAATCCAATTCTGCTGTACCTTCATTTGGATGCTTCCATGTCCATTTTCTTTTAACATTTTTCTCAAAATAATAATTTATAATATAAAGTTTTTCGTTTTCTGCAAACTCCACAAGTCTATGTCCTCTCTCACTTCAATTTCCATAACCAAAATTACCTACTTACCAATTCTAGAATTAAAGTCTCCCATAGCAATTTTAAAATGTTGTTTACTCTTATCATAAGATTTTTGTACATCCATATAAAAATCTTCTACTACTTCCTTCACTATCAGATCTTGTTGGGGCATAAACCTAAATTATCTGCATTTGGTATCTGCTATTAAATATTATGACTAATCTTGCCACTCTGTCCGATACACCATCAATCTATACAAAGTTGTTCTTCTACTTTTTATTTATAAGGAATTCTACTCTACTTGTATTGCCAATATTTGTGCTTTTATAGTAGAGTACATGTCCACTTTTTAAATCGATCGTCTCTTCACCTTTTCTTCTAACTTCACAAAGTCCAATAATGTTCCCTTTAATGTAAGACGGTTCTTCTTCTGATTCTTGCAATCTTCCTTCACTTGAAAGTGATCTGCAGTTTTAAGTACCTAAATAAAAAGTCATCATCAAATGGCATACTGAGTTCACAACCAGGGGATTCTTAGCACCCTCTGCTTTCAGCCACCAACTGCTGCTTTGGTTGGTGACTTTACAGTCTCCTGGAAATAAGGGCCATGATTTATGTTTGTCTGTCATGATTGTATATATCTTTTCAAAAAATATTTATCATTTACACATACATTCATTCTGCCTTATTAGGCAACTGAGAAGAAAAGCCATGATGTTTCTTGATCTTAAACTCAGAGGTAGAAAGTCAATAAACTCATCACACTGGTTAATGTGTGTTGGTAAACAGCCCATCCATGTTCGTATATTATATGAATAATGACATAGTAATAACAGTTGCAGTGTATAAAGTGGATATATATATATATATATATATATAAAAGACCTACAGAGGTCCCTAGTGACGATTTTTTCAGACGCTCATTGCTAAGGTTTACAGCCTTGTTAAAACTATTACTGAAATAATAGTGAGCGTTTAATAAAATTTATAATTACAACTTTATATATATATATATATATATATATATATATATATATATATATATAGTAAATGTAGGATTAGTTACATGTGATAACCCAAGTGGAGTTCTGTTAAAGACTGTGGGGAAACTCCGATCAGATATATTTGAACACCCAACTGGGGTACTGCATACATCATGATGAATTAAAGTCATTTTCTGGTCTGATATATTTGGTGGCCAATTTGAGCATGAATAAGTCTCTTTAGCTGATCAGGTAAATATATATTTATATCATTAAAAACCAGTTAACACTTAGATAAACCCAATTCCAATAACAATCAACAATTTCAAACTGTTGACAAAGCCACCGTTTTTAACAATAAAGATGGAATATATGTATATATTGTAAAATAAATTGGATATAGTTTTGAAGATGACACTCATGTCACATGCCAATTATAGTATTCATTTTATTTAATGGACATATATTAATTTTAATTAGCTTTATTTTAGATAATCTTAAACTTGATATTATATGTATTAGTGTAACAATTATTGTCTTCTGCGAGTACATTTGATGATAATAAAATATGTTGTAAAATTATTATTTTTTGTTTTAGGTAAAAATGGTACTGCTTATTTTAGAGTTCTAAATGTCAGAAGTCAGCCGAATATTATAAATATAAAACATGAATTCATTTTTTATGTGACATTATTTATCCAAAAAAAATTTAACGAGCCTCTTGATCTTGACATTTCAATTTTCAGAGATGTTAATTTTTTATTTTTTACTCGAAAACTGCAAATTCCCTGCTATAAAGGATTTGGATCTTGGTAAGGCTAAAATTCTTTATCAAATTGCTGCTTTTTTATTTAATTGAATATTCCTTATAACACTTCTTTCATATACACTTTAATGCAACAAATTTTCTTAAAAACTTCTTTATTTTCCTTACAGTTTTCACTGTCCAGCAGTCTTCATCAGAGCTCTATCTTCTTCTCTGTTTTAATTAAATTTAAAACAGAGAAGAAGATAGAGCTAAATTTTAATTAAAACAGAGAAGAAGATAAATCTCTGATGAAGACTGCTGGACAGTCGAAACTGTAAGGAAAATAAAGAAGTTTTTAAGAAAATTTGTTGCATTAAAATGTATATGAAAGAAGTGTTATAAGCAGTATATATGATTATATGAAGATATGCAAAGAAAGTGAAAGAGAATTAATTGAATATTTTCTACATTTTAAAATATTTGTTACTGTACCTGTCCCAAATAAATTTAAAATATGAGAACAATTGCCCGTATATATGTTGATTAATGCTCCAAAAGTCAATTTAATTAAATAAAATATTCAGATGAAATTAATATTTTTAACAAAATGAAATTTTATTATTTTTATTTAATGTTTTTCTGAAATATATATATATGGTGGGGGGGGGGTTCACAAATCATAAGTTTCTTAATCGCACTTGTTTTAATTAAAATCACTTGTTTTTCGTTTCTGTTTATACATTTTTAATGCACGTGTTTTTTTTTGGTTGTCAGTATTATCAGCTTCAAAATAATATATTATGTTATTAATCTATATGGTTTAGCTTATTGATAAATTTAATAAATACCCGTTACAATTCCCTGAATTAACTCAGAGTAGAAAATTAAAATTTCTTTAGGTAATAGAATACGTGTGTTGTGTATTATCTGTCAGACTAATATTTGAATATCACTTCACCCCTTAGCAACTGACTATAAGATTATTTGTTTATTATACCAATGTAAATCATTATCGAAATTCTTGGTATTAAAAAAAACTCTCACAAACTTGTTTCTACCGAAATTAGTTCTATATAACTGAAATTTATTGGTATTAAACTCAATCAGTTAAACAAATGATAGTAGTAATGTGAAAAAGATCAAGAGATACAAATTTTAGATATTAGTATGGTTAAAAGCTTTAACATTGTTATTTAAAGCCTTTTCATATTATTTTGCATTGATATTATTCTAGTGTTTTAAATCAAGTAGAGTGTTTCTGGCGTGTTTGAACAGTTGTCTAGACTTCTAGAACATTAAACTTTAGAAAGAGGAAATGTAAACAATGATAACTTTGTTAGTCTTACAGAAGTATGTTATTACCACTTTTACTCATCACAAAGTTTTGTTAATAAAATATGAGTAAAAGATACAAACAATGTATTGAGAACAAAGCTTTATTAGTGTAGACATTTGCTTTTGGCTGGATTCAGTCATAGATGTAGCAATGGATGTAACAAAAGTGAGAGGGGGTATTAAGTAGTACACACAACGTGAGACATAAGGATAAGATTTAGATTTTAACTCTCACTTTACTTTTAATACTAAAAGTGGTATATAATATAGACTACAAAAATTAATAATCAGAAAATAATAAATTCTTTACAACAACTATATAAATATCAATAAAAAAATTTATACATTAAAAGCTTTCTTCAGCATCTGAATTGGCATCCTTTTCAAATGTTAATAATCTATTTAACATTAACAACTATTTTAGACATAGAACCATCTGGTGTTCAGTAATGAAATTAAAACAAACAATAACAATATAAATCATTAAAATAAATCAAAACCCTCATATATAAATCCAGTAATTACAAAATAATTGACTATATCATAATAAGACAATTAATAAATTACATATAATTTTTTTGCAGTTATATATGTGTCATTTTATATGATTTTCCATTCATTTTTGATTAACCAATTGTTTAACCAAATTTATAGTCAATTATTTTGTAATTACTAGATTTATATAATGTTGATTTTGATTTATTTTAATGATTTATATTGTTATTGTTTGTTTTAATTTCATTACTGAACACCAGATCGTTTTATGTCTGAAATGATTCATTAATGTTAAATCGATTAACATTTTAAAAGGACACCAAATCAGGTGCCAAAAAAGGCTTTCTAATATATAAAAATGTTTTATTGATATTTATATAGCTGTTGTACAGATTTTATTATTTTCTGATTATTATTTTATGGAAAAACAGCATAAAGATTTTTGTACTTTTCTAATTTTGACTATAAAAATTATGCATTTTCATTTAACTTTCACTGAAAAATATAAAATGTTTTTTTAAACAATATACATAAATATATTAAATACTGTTTAACCCAACACTAGTAATGAAAAAAAAATTTATATAACATTACAATACTAACCAAAATAACTAAACTTTACTAAAATTCTTCCACAACCATGGTTTCACCTATTAACAAATAGACCTTTTCAAGTGAAATTCAACTAAACATACTATCTATATATACCAAACAAAATAGCCTTCCCATGATTCAATTCAAAACCCAACTTCCTTTAACATCAAAGGATGTTTTCATGAGATTGATGGCTTCAGAATCAAAATATTTTATTATCAATGTTTTTTTTTTTAATTCTTCTTTTCAATTCACTTTTTTTTATATATAAAAAATAACCTTTCCATTGTTAAATAATATTTTTGGCCTGTATTCAGTTCATGAATATACAAAGCTGAGTTATTATAATTATTTTTAATTCTACTTTTGTGAACTTTAACTCTGTCATTAAGACTTAATTTACTCTGGACTACATAAATTTTATGACAACTACTAGGAATTTTATAAACTACTCCAGGAATATATTTGCAATCAATTGTCTGTTTTGAACCATTTAGTAATGAATTTAAATTCAGGCCTTTCTCCCAGGCCACTTTCATACCACTAAATAAAAAAATTATTTTTATAAATTAATTTACTAATTGATGGCTTAAATAGTAAAGTAATAAACTTTGATGATAAAATATTTTGAATTTGAGGTCATCAATCTCATATCCAGAGTAG